>JAOVYX010017708.1:0-21642 GCA_035668315.1 Drosera spatulata | reverse complement strand
AATCAACACATCCCTACTAATGAACTACTCACACATAGGCATTGAATTAAGCATGGAATTAAGCAAAGCAATGTAAAAAATCATTCTGCAGAGTTTAACAAACTGAGAATAAAGGTATTACAACGCACGTAGCGTTCTAAACTAAAGTTCAACGGGATCCTATGCGTTGCGGATCAAAATCTCTTCAATTTCCTCTCCAAAACTCGTCCTTCTTGCCTCTCTCGCCCCGTTGATCGCCTTTGAGTCCCTGAGCGTTTCCTTCTCTGTGTTATGCTTAGAATAACCCTAGGAGAAGTATTTATAGGCGACGGCTTGCAACCAGATCGTTCCGACGGCTGAAACTTATTATTTTGCATCTGAAGACACGTCGTGGCTGCGACCATGCCTGTTGCGCCCGTGACAGATGAAAATCTGGAAACTTCTAAAATATAACCGTCACGCCTGCGACAGATTATTGATGCCCGCGCCACAGTGGTCGTGCCCGCGACAGATATTCAGTAAACCTTAAAACCAAAACTAAAAATACTAAACGACGTCCAAAAATTCTAAGAACTTATACATGATATTTAGACATGTTAATCTAGCTAAACGTTGTGAAACATCGTCGTATAAATTCTCGAAGCACGTGAAATGATGATGAATCATGAAATGCGGCTTTTTGAGCTCATGACTTGCCATTTTCTTCATCCTTCTTCATTTTTGCTCCAAACTTCACGTCAATCTGCTAAAAATATGAAAGCACAGCGGTACCAACATTCCAAGTCAAAAAGACGCTAAAATTGTAATTTAGACAATACAAAAGGAATAAAGCAAACATTTAGAATAAAGAAATGATGTGTATTTTCATACACATCAGTGATATGATTAGTTTAACCTAATTGCTATTCATGTTATGAATGGTTTTTCCATGTTTTGATTCAACTCTTTTAATGAAACCATGTTTGAGCTAATTGAAATGGTTTTAATTTATTGAGTTAATTTGACTGTCCGAGCTGATTGGAAGTTAGAAGTTAAGGAACGTAGTGAGTTAAGCCAAAACTCATCACAACCATTCCATATTAATTATTACATCTAAAATTCAGAAACATCCATGGTTGATGTAGGTGACTCAAAAGGAATTCAACCATCATCCCTACATTTCTCCCAACTTAAGGAAATTCCTCTATATCTCAGCTCTTTCTTATCTTCTGTTCTATCTAGTTAGTTTAATTTTAAGTTATCCTTCTAAACAGTTGAAACTCCCCCCCTCCCCAAATTCTATCTTTATTCTTTCCCCTTTCTTAGGATAGAAATTACTTCAAGTTGAGTTTAGGTCGACATTCTCTGTTCACTTTATTTTTTCACTTCAAGTTGAAGCAGATCTGCTCTGTCAGACAAAAGAAGCGGGAATTGTTACACGAGTATTGGGAACGTTTTAAACGTCTATGCTCAAACTATCCAAATCATCAATTCTCAGAAAATCTTCTCATATGATATTTTTATCAAGGACTCTCTACAATAGACAGAGGAGTGATCGATGCAACATGTGGGGGTGATCTTCAAGACAAACAACCACGAGTTGCACTTCAAATTCTTGAAAAGATGGCTGCAAATTCTCAAGATTTCAATCGCGATGATGAACATTCTCGCGATGTCCAAGAAATATCCTCCTTGCCTAGTTCTGCTGATATAAAACTTGATAAATTAACTGCTATGCTTACTAAAGTCCTAACTACAAATAATAGCATTCCTCAAGTAAAAGCTTGTGGAATTAGTTATAATATGGGACATCCAACTAATTATTGTCCTATGTTACAAGAAGAGAAAGCTAACGCTGTGGGATTTCCAGGCCCACCAAGTCAACCGAGGCAACATCAGTGGAACTATAATGCAGATCAGCCTTGGAGGAATCATTCAAATTTTCGTTGGGGAGATCAAAATAATGCACCTTCTGTTCCCCAACAACAAAATTTCCTCCTGCATTTTATCAGGTACAACAGAATGATTTTTCAACTAATCAGGGCAATTCAGGTGGAATGTCACTTGAAGATATGGCTAAATCCATGGGTGCAACTCAAATGACTATGCGAAGGGATGCTATGGAATCTAAGACCGATATTCAAGATATTGGAACCCAAGTCGGTCAAGTAGCGTCTGATATGAGGGAGTTGAAGGTTCAAATGAGTAATAAACTCCCTTCTCAGCCTATAAATCCTAGAGAAACTACAAATGCGGTAACTTTGAGAAGTGAGAAAGAGTTAACAGGAATTTATGAAAACCCTCACGAAATTGAAGATGAACGGGAAGTTCATAAAGATAAAGTGGGGGAGGAGGGAATTCCCTCACAACCTAAGAAAACTGAAGAAGGAACAAAGATATCTGCCCCGAAAGAAACAAGAATTATTTTCAATGCTCTTTTTCTTACTGTTTGACTAAGGATAAGAAAGCAGAAGTAGAAAAAGACATATTTGAGCTTTTTACGAAAGTCGAAATAAACATTCCCTTGTTGGAAACAATCAAACAAGTTCCAAGATATGCTAAATTTTTAAAGGAACTTTGCACCAACAAACGAAAATTACAGGGTCATGAACGAGTCATGGTAAGCGAGAATGTTTCATTTGTTTTACAGAAGAGACTATCGAAAAAACAAAAAGACCCCGCAATGTTTACTATACCATGCACGATAGGAAGTGTGCAAATTACAGGCTGCATGATTGACCTTGGAGCGTCCATCAATTTGATGCCCTTATCAATTTTCCAATCCTTGAATTTAGGACCTTTACAACCAACTGGGGTTGTAATTCAGCGAGCTGATAGGTCCGTGACACATCCTGTTGGAGTGATAGAAGATGTCCTTGTGAAAGTTAAAGATCTTGTTTTTCCTGTAGACTTTTAATTATAAAGACTGAAGATGGTCATAACTATTCAACTCATGCACCAATTCTATTAGGGAGACCATTCTTAAGGACTGCCAATACAAAGACTGATGTCAATAATGGAACGCTGTCCATGGAATTCGATAGAGAAAAAATTACGTTCAATATTTATGAAGCTATGACACATCCAAGCGATCAAGTTTTTGCTGTGTGTTCGGTTAATACCTCCATGTCCCTAGAAGAGGAACTGTTTGGTGCAGATGATCTAACTTGTAAGGAAAATAACATGAGAATTGACATAGAACAGGAATTTGACTTAGATAATAATGATCATGACTTATCTTTTCTGGAAGAAGAATTAAATGGGGATGAACATGTCAAAATGCTTGAGTTAGCAGAAAACCACGAAAAGATTAAACCATCTGTTGAAATACCACCAAGTCTAGAGCTGAAACCGTTGCTAGCTCAGTTGAAATATGTATATTTGGGTGACAAGAGCAAGTTATCATTTATTATATCAAGTCAACTGACAAATCAGGAAGAAAAGGCACTGGTGGAAGTATTGAAAAGGCACAAGACGGCTATTGGAAGGAATATCACTGATACTAAAGGAATCAGTCTGCTACTTGCATGCATAGAATTTTGTTAGAGGACAACTCCAAACCATCCAGAGAACCTCAAAGGAGATTGAATCCTCCAATGATGGAGGTAGTCAAGAACGAGATCCTGAAGTTGCTCGATGCTGGAGTAATCTATCCAATCAAGAACCCAAATAGACAAAAATTACTTAACCAGTTTAGGTACAGAAATAAATAAATCCACTTGGACATAAACCAATAATGTTATCTAATATAGCGAAAACTCCTCATTTATTATATCTTTTACTTAGTCCATAATTATAATATAGTAGATGCATATTAGCACCATAACCTATATCACAACTGCCCGTCATCTCTAACTCCTGAAAACACAGAGAAGAGAAAAACACAGGAAAATAGAAACCGTGAGTCATATGACCTCAATAACTTGCCGGCCCCCTTACCAGGGGTTACACGAGAGAACAAGGTAAGAAAAAAAAAAAGAAGGAAAATGACCACTTCGATCCTTTGTTCCAGCACTCTGGAACTATCATGTCAATCTGACATTCACAATTATCATCTCAAATACATAGTGAAGACAAACAATAGAAAAAGGGACATCCGTGAAAGAGGATAAGCCAAACCGGTGCCCAGGGTCTCCTACAGTGAGTTTCTCTCATACCTAAACGACCTCACATGTGACAGACACCACGCTCTTTGAGTTTTATACCACGGAGTTATCCAACCAATTATGGATTTACACTTCTTTCACTCACTCATCTTCTTTATACCAGCAATCAAGGCATAACACAAACACACACATCATCTTATCACGACAGACAGTAGTTGCAGTCAGTATTTTACGCTAGCCACATTTAGTGACTACATCTAAAGATTCCAATGCATATTGTTATACTCACGATATAATAATACGCATCGCCCCACACAATAAATCTAAACGTTACCTTCTTATACCGTTTTCCATGCACACGAACTCAACTTTTTCTTTATGTGTCAACAAGCAGTGTCTCCAGCTCCTATAACATATTAGGATTCACATATTAATACATTTCCTTGTGAATGTTTATTCGCGTTATGGAGTTAAAACATATTTGTTCGTACTTCATGAAAAATCATTATATTGATATTATGAGGTGATGCTGAGCTTTGTAGAAGCCTTTGATACTTATTTTGATTGTCCATATTGATGATTTTTTATATTAAATATCATTAGAGCTATCGGTGAATATTTAAAGTTGTCTTGGGGTCAAAACGATCATTCCCGATCCAGAAGATTCTGAGACGACATCCCAACCTCTGTGACGAGCATTTGGAAAGGCCGTCTCTGCCTCTGAAATGAGCATCCCAGCCTCTGGAATGAACTTCCCGGCCTCTGGAACGGGTGTCCCAGGTTCTATCTAAAATGACCTCTCGATGTATTTAAATCTATAATTTCTTGCATACAACTCCAAAAATTATTTCGTAAAATTCTACATAAATTAGACTTCATAATCTTTCAAGTGAATCAAAGTTTTGATAGGAATGTGCAATCCCTCCATCTGTATAGAAATTAATGAACAAAGCTTAGGAGTATAACCATGATGTAGTTAGTATGCTTGGGTTTGTCGTAAAACGTGTAATTTTTTTTACCCCGTTATGAATACTAATGTAGATATGGAAGCAGGGGTCGATCCCACAGGGAATGGCGAATGTCGACCTAAACATAACTTGGAATAATTTCTATCTAAGGAAGGGGTAAAATTGAAAATAGAATTCGGGGGGGGGGACCTAAAACTTAATTAACTAGATTGAAAGAAAATAAAATAGAACTAAGATATAGAGGAGTTTTCTTAAGTTGGGAAAAATATAGGAATGATTGTTGAATTACTTTAAGTCACTTAGATCAATCATGGATGTTTCTGAATTTAGACGTAATGCTTAATATGGAATGGCTGTAATGAATTTTGGCTTATCTCACTACGTTCCTTACCTTCTAACTTCCAATTAGCTCGGATAGTCAAACTAACTCAATAGATTAAAACCATTTCAATTGGCTCAAACCGTAGGGCATGTATTTATAGGAATAGGTCGAAACCAGATCGATCCTACATCAGGGAGTCAGTTGCGGCCGCGACACAACATGTCACACTCGCGACGCATTAAAAAAGGAATTCTGCTGAAATTCACCTTCGTGCCCGTGACCTATGGGCGTCGTGCCCGCGACACTGTCTTGCCTGCGACGACGGCCTGTAGTTGCCACGACACATGTGTTGTTCACCTAAAACTAATACGAAAAATACTAAATGACGTCCAAAAATTTTAGAAACTTATACAACACTTCTAAACATGCTAATCTAGCTTATCGATGTGAAACTTTGGTATATTAACTCTCGAGGCACATGAAACGACGATAAATCGTGAAATCCGACCTTTGAGCTCATGAGTTTGCCATTTTCGTCATCCTTCTTCATTTTCGTTCCAATGTTCTCGCCAATCTGCCAAATACATAAAAACACTGCAGTACCAACATTCCAGAACAAAAAGACGCTAATAACATAAAATAGACAATACAAGAGGAATAAAACAAACATTTAGAGTAAAGAAATGATGTGTGTTTATGCACACATCAATTAGGTTAGTAATCTGCAGTTTAGGTCTGGTGCGAAAAAGTAGACGATCACAGATAAATAGCATTGTGGGCCATCAGATATAGACTATGACAGGGAGATTTCACCAAGACAGCTAAGACATAAATGGACAGTAAAAGACCTACAAATGCTTCAGGATCTAGGATCAATTTTGTTGACAAGGGCCAACACAGCAATGCAGAAAAGGTTACAGAAATGCTGGGTGCAGATGAGGTTGCAGCAGTGATCGAGTGCAGGCAAGGTCTCAACGGTACTGGGTGCAAACTAAGTGGTAGACTGAATGCAGCAGAGGTGATTGCAAGGTTGGACAAGGATCAAAGGAATGGTCAAATCGAAGATTTGAGGTATGGAGAATCTGTATAGTACAATAACGGTTACTCATCCCCTCAGCCTATAAAAGGGGATCAAAGGAGCTCAGAGGACATCGATGCGTGGACAATGATATTTTGAACTCTCTTAGAAAGAAGAAAAACCAGAAATCATTGTGCAAATTATCCAAGTGAGCTGTAAAGGAGAATCAGAAAGAAGGGGATTCACTAGTTTGCACTGAAGAACAAGAAGCAGTAGCAGCGTCCAAAGAAGGATCTGGAAAAGGATCAAGGTTCTTAGCCTTTAGCAAGTTGTGAACTTGAAAAGAGGTTTTCCTGTAAGCCAAAAATAAGAAAACAGTGAACTTACCTCTTGGCTTGACTACAATAGTCACCATGGAAAGATTGGACTAAGCTCTCGTTGATCAGTTGATAACGAGTGTCTGAACCAGTATAAAATCCCGTGTTCTTACTTTTCTTTGCATTACTTTACATATTAGAATTGTTAGAAATAGATCAAAGAGTGCAAGGAGACAAGCTTTGAAAGCATAAGTCTCTACACTGGACACATCTTGTAGTCTGCAAGAAAAACTAGTGCATACCAATCAAACACTCTACTGCATTATATCGAAAATTTTAAAACAACCTATTCACCCCCTCTCTAGATAGTACCTCTGGGAATAACAATTGATATCAGAGCCTGACTTTCCAGACTTAACAGTTTTTTGGAAAGAAAAGATCATTTCTTTTGATATAAGCCTGTAGAGAAGTTACTAACAGTTTATTTTGTGAAGTAAACATGGCTCCTCCAAAGCTACCCAAGTGTCCTAACAATGGTGAGCCACCAACCTGCTCTTTTGACAAGTTCAATCACTGAAAACCGAGAATGCTGGCACATCTAGACTCAATAGATGAAAGGATGCATGATATAGTCACAAATGGGCCGTACATACCAAAGATGCCAGATCCACTCGATGCGTCAAAGAAAGTGGACAAACCAAAGTCTCTTTGGACAAAAGAGGACTGGGAGTTGGTGCTGATTGATAGAAGGGCCATAAATAAGATCTTCAGAGCCCTTGATGATGATATGTTCGAGATAGTGGTTCACACAACCACTGCAAAAGAAGCTTGGGATGCTCTACTGCTCAAGAAGGATGTTCTCATGCAGGTGTGTGACTGGGTGTCAATGAGGCCTGATGAAAATCTAACCAGCTTGTATGAGAGATTTAATGTGCTAATCAACAACCTCAAAACTCTAGGGAAGGCTTTTGATAACAAAGAATTCGACCTGAAGTTTATGAGATCCCTTGGTGAAATATGAGGAACAAAGACCACAGCAATAGGGGAATCCAGGGATCTTACAAAAATATCTCTGGCACAGCTATATGGAGTGCTGCATACCCACAATCTTGAAGTGGAGCAAAAGAAGCAAATCGATGAGGCTAGAAAGAAGACTATGGCCTTCAAAGCATAGAAAAAAACATCTCACCCTTTCAACTACTGTTTTATTCATTCTCTCAGCTAACTCATTCAACTGAGGCTTCTTAGGAGACGTCTTTTAATGTCTGATACCCTGTTGTTGCAATACTCATCAAAAGGACCACAATACTCTCCCATTATCAGTTCTAATGTATATCTACTTCCACCCTATTTGTCTCTCAACTAAGACATGAAACTGTTTAAACACATCTAACACTTGGTCTTTACACTTCAAGGTGTAAACACATACTTTCCTTCAGCAATCATCTATGAACGTAACAAAATAAAGAGACCCACCAAGTGTTCTCGTCTTCATACGAACAGAAACATCAGAATAAACCAAATCTAGAATACTTGATTTTCTAGAATGAGAAGAACTCTTGAAAGCAACTCTGCTTTACTTTCCTACTAGGCAATGAGCACACCTCTTCAACGCTGGATTTTTCAAACCTGGAAGGAGCTTCTTCTTAGTCAAAATGGACAATCCCTTCTCACCGACATGACTGAGTCTTCTGTGCCACAACTCTGCTTTCTCTTCCTCATCACTGCAATAATCCTGTCACCACACAACTTCGCTTGTGTGATATACAATGAGGAGTTTTTTGTTCCTCGAGCCACAACCAAAGAACCCTTAGTAAGGTTCCATCGGCCATCATTGAAGGTGTTGTAAAATCCTTCATCATCCAGCATACCTATGAAAATCAAGTTCAAACAAATATCAGGAATGTGTCTGAAGTCATGCAATACTAACCTCGTTCCATTACTGGTCTCTAGACATACATCTATGATGCCTACAACTGCTGCCAGTCCGTTATTTCTCATCTTTACATGAGCATAGTCACCTGTCCCATAAGATATGAAAAAATCCCTACGAGATGTAGCATGAACTGATGCACCACTATCAATCATCCAACTGGTCTCATGACACATAAAATTCACAGCATCACCATCAAACACTAACAGAAACCCATCAAAAACTGTTGCAATTCGATCATCTTTCTTATCAGTTTTAGACTTCTTCTCTTTGCCCTACTCATTCAACTCTCTTTTCAGAACACGACAAAATTGCTTAACATGACCTTTTTGATGACAATGATGACATTCAACACTCGTATACTTGTTAGACGTACCTCTGCTTTTGCTTCGGCTCTTACCCCTATTTATCGAACCACGATTGTTGTTTCTACCTCTATTATGAACAACCAAGGCATCTTGATGCGAAGAAGTTTCCTGTGTTTTTCTTCTTATTTCTTCATTCAGAATACTGTTCTTGGCGAGATCCATGATAATGGTACCATCTGGAGCAGAATTAGACAACGAAGTTTGAAAAGTTTCCCATGAGTCAAATAGAGTGTTGAGTAGCCATAGCGCTTGAACGTCATTATCAAATGTGAGCTTCATTCCAACCAACTAATTTATAATTCCAACATAGGTATTCAAATGATTAGCTAACGGAGTACCATCAGATAACACAGAGACATCATCTGTTTAATCATAAACAACTTATTGTTCCCGGTCTTTCGAGCTTAGTCCACAAGGTGTGAGCATGTGTCTCCCCTGAAATATGAATTAGTACATTGTCATCAATCCATTGTTTGATGTAATCACAAACCTGACGATGCAAAATATTCCAGTGATCATCAGATTTATCAGCAGGTTTCGTTTATGAAAACATAGGCAAGTAAAAGTCTTTCACATAAAGCAAATCTTCCATCTTTCCTTTCCACACATGATAGTTTGAACCATTCAATATAATCATTCTACTCGTATTTGTCTCCATCGTTCAACACAAGTCAAACTAAGTACGACTTGGCTCTGATACCACTTTGATGGAAGGTACGACATAAATCAATGCGGAAATAATCTATCTCCCACTTGTGTGAACCTGTTAGGAAGCAAACGAAGTAGAACAGAAACAATAAAGATGCAAAGACACGATTTTTATGTGCAAAACCCCTCGATATGAGGAGTAAAAACCACGAGGCAGAAGTCCACTTCAAAGCTTCACTATTAACAAAATAATGGGTACACAAGATCCTCTCTAGATAGTACTAGAGGTAATTATGATCACAGACAAACAAATCAAATTAGCCAAGCAAATCAACCAAAAACGATCAGTTTCCTACAGCCCTGTTCGGACGGTGATATCTCAATGCACACAATTTCAAACGATGCACCGTCAGTTTCTATTCGAAGACTGATGAGTTAGGAACTCTCTTATCAAATTTCACCTTGATCCAACACCGAATCAACCTCCAAATAGTTCTCCAAAGTTGACTGTACAAATCAGAATTTCTGCACAATAATTTCTGCACAAAGTTGACCGGATCAACCTACTTGCTTTTAATCTAAACTATTCTTATAATATCCCTATATTTTTATAATTTAATATTTGGGTTATTAATTTATTTTAAATTAAGATATTATTTGGGAGATCGAGTTAAATAATATCTTAACGTCGACTATAAATTAGATATATTTTTTTTCGAAGATCTCAAAAATTTGAGATAAAGACTAACATAAGATATGACAACCATTCATATCAATCTTCCTAATTATATATCCTATAAATAAACCTCTGAGGTAGGGTCAATTAATACAACAAATCTAGATCCAAAATCAAATCAGAGGGTTCTTTCTCCCTTTATTGTCTTCGAATAGTTTAGTCGTAACCCTGCCAACCCCCGACCACCACTGCCATGCCGGATTCCGGCCGTTCCCGACCACCACGACGTCGGAACCCATTACCCCGAGTCATCGTTCGCACGGTGACAAAGCAATCGACGACTAACATCTCGAGAAAGCCTTGGAACCCATGAAACATCTAGACCCCAATCAAGATCTGGCCATCCCTGACCTTCGTCAATGTTCCCCGACTTCGAAAACAACCAGAGCCGACTGGAATTCAGTTACCCAAGGCCGAATTCGACCACCCCCATTCGACGATGATGGACTTCGCACGACGACGGATCCCCTTGTTCACTTTCAATCCTTTCCTGACCTTTTCCCGACTTTCCCCGGTCTCCCTCAACCTCGCCGAAGACTCCCCATCAACCGGTGGCCGGTCCCTGGCCTTCGGCGGCGCTCCTTTCCCTTCAAACCTTCGCTAGAGACCCCTTGGTCTCCCTTCCCATGAGGGACTGTGAAGGGGAAATGGGAATTATCCCCTGTTCCTTGTTATAGTATTACATATGTGGTGTGTAATATAACCATGCACACATATGTATAACGTTTACTTAGTAGTGCGAACGTTACATCACGGTAGGTACTATAACACATATTTATAAGCATTACTTATATTATTGCAGGTACGAACCTTACATCACGGCAGGATTGAGTCTTGGATTACTTGTTTGGAGATTTTAGTTTTTTAAGATGACAAGGGAACACATCGTTATCTTAAATTAAATATTTGTGCGTGCGTAACTTGAATCGTGTGACTGTTTGATCACTTAATTTCTATGTTAAATAAAAGAATAATAATCTTGATGTTTCTGTCTGTGAATACTTAATATGCATGTTAAAAATGATAATAATGCAATCTATAAAGTATTATAGATTATTATAACTATTTTTTAATATCGTATGTTTTTTACGTGTGACACTATGTATGTAAATATTTATTATTTTTGTAACGAACTATCAATCATGATAACATTAGAGAACATTACAAAAATATATGTCCTGCATAACATATAAGGAATTATTTTCAGATAACCTCGAATATAATTAAATATAATTTCACTGAAAAACATGAAACGCAATGATAGTCACATACTATACATGAAATTAATATAATTAATTTGATGTTACAAGCCTGAAAATCCTGAGTTAAGAACGTCATGGTATTCACCTGCTTTACATGGAATTAATGTAATTAATTTCATGTTACATGCCTGAAAATCCTGAATTAAGAATGCCACGGTAGTCACCTACTGTAATACCTAAGGAAATGCTTAAATAGTTTGATAGTACTACCTATACCAATAAGGTGCATCTTCCTTTTCGGTAGCCCATCACTTTAGAACTTCGCAAAGGACTAGTGTTGGTTTGTGGGGTCAGTTGTCAGCCTGGCGAGAGGTTCTTGGTGATGACCCGGTAGCAAGAATTTGGCAGGGGCGTTACCATGCACCTTTGTTTTCGGTAGCCCATCACTTTAGAACTCCGCGAGTGAAACGACTAGTGTTGGTCTGTGGGGTCAGTTGTCAGCCTGACGAGCGGTTCTTGGTGACGACCCGGTAGTAAGGATTTGGCCGGGGCGTTACACCTGCTATACATTGAATTAATATAATTAATTTCATGTTACATGCTTGAAAAATCCTGAATTAAGAATCCCATGGTAGTCACCTACTATACATGGAATTAATATAATTAATTTCATGTTACCTGTCTGAAAACCTGAATCCTGTTTCTGTAATCATCAATGACTTGGAGGGTTACAGTTACATGACTAACTATGAAGGGTTTAATTAACCCTTTAACGTGCACGCAACGACATTATGAGTTGGTCGTGTTTGGATAGAGTTAACCGTTCTGGGTCCACTGCAGAGACCATTAAGCTTGATTAATTGTTCCTAGTATGGTCATACTAGGTAACTATATTGATTTTCTGTGGTAACTCCTCCCATGTCGTCAACCTATAAAAGACACGTGAATTGACATGATACGACATACATTACATAAAAAGCTTTAAAACCTTTAATAATCGCTGAGGTCCTATAAAATAAGATTAAATCTGACTGACAAGAATTATTATCCTGTATATATATATATATATATCCTTGTTTGGCATATGGTTGTTGAGTGTTGTTTGCATTGCATCCTTTTTGTGCGTGGAAAACGCATGATATAATAAGCATGTCGAACCCCTGGAATAGACATATAGCTTGTGTTATTGGGCTTTCGAGCTCACGGTTACATGTTTGTTTCAAGTAATAAAGAGAGATGGGATGGATTTGTTTCACGGATCTACGTTGAATAATTAGCTTAGCTTATCATTTTATTTCATTTCATGAACGGTTTGATTTACTTGTAATAAAGGATATTGTAAGTTCGGATTATTTCATGATTAGTTCCTATGTTTCTGATACTTAAACCCCTTGTAATCTCATCGTCTTACTTCGAGAAATGCTGCTGCTGTTGGGACGGTAACACCACGTGTCAAGTGGATATTGGACAGGTAATCTTGAGACGTTACAATTCCCTTTGGTGCGATGCTGCTGTCGTGCAGATTAGGAAATTCTCTCTTGGCTGCTGAAAACCAACTCTCACGCACCAAGGCTGCTCCCTTTCTCTTTCTGATCTCTCACGATTCTCCAACTCTCACGTTACAATATATCCTATTTATATTTTTGGTGCATAAATAAATCAACCTAATAAAATTAGAGCTTTCTCAATATAATTAAATATGGGCTTATCTCATCGGGCTTCCTCCACATAGAAGTGAACATGGCTCAATAAATCGGGTTCATATGTGTATTGTATTCAGGTCCGACTTGGATGCGATTTTCTTCTTTGGGCTCTCCCTTGAATCGTAACGAATGGTATCAAAGCTTATGGTTTGCTGGGTTAGACAGGTGGGCCTGAGTACACAGGTTAAGGATCCATTGGTGCATTGCTGCTCCGCAAAGAGGATTGATCAGGTGTGCAAGTGGTCCAATCCAAGTATGCGGGTAGAAAAGGCCCATGGATTCAGGCTTAAGGGGGAGTTGGTGATGTGGATGGACTCACATATAAGGTGGAGATTGTTGAGTATATGTGTGAGTAGGTTTATCTATATCGACTGTAAAAAAAAGAAAGAGTAAAAATTATATGTAATTAACCTATAACCCATCAGCTTAAATTTTTGGATTAACAGTTGGACTCAGTTCACATGTGTATTCTATTCGCGTCCGATTTGGATGTGGTTTCCTCCATTGGGGTCTCCCTTGAATCGTAACACATTCAAAGGACGATCGACTTGTCACTAGTGTATATTTGTTATGACGAAACCTCAATCTCGTCTTGCTTTAAAGCCCTATCTCAATCTGTTGCAAGGAGCATTCATCCTTTCGTTTTGACAATACTATGTTTTGGGACGATGCATTGAAGCTTATGGTAACAACAAAACATGCAAGTGTCTTGCTAATACTCAATCGTTTCTTTAAGATTCATGGAGAATGATGCAAGAAATTAGATATGAACAAACTACATTGTATTATTTTTATGTTGTAGATATTTAGTTAGTTATTTTAATGTTTAAGTTCACTTTTATTATAATTAGGGAAATTATGGTTATTTTATTTGATAACGGAACTAGGGGTTTTCTAGAGTTCTATTTAACTTTGTTTTGAGGCTGCTATCATAGATAGTTTATCAATTGAGTTTATCCAGAATTTTTTATTTGAGAAGAGAGATTGCGTCCTTTGTTTATTGATCTTGTTTTTCATTTAACTTTTGTATATCGTAGTCGTTTCTTCTTTGCATCCTTTAATGATGCATGCAAGAAATCGGATCTCAAAGGATTACATTTTATTATTTTTATTTTTTAGATATTTAGTTTGTTATTTTAATTTTTACGTTTACTTTTGGTTAAATTAGGAAAATTAGGGTTTTTTGATTTATTCATGAAACTAGGGTTTTTTTGTTTTGTTTTTTTTTTTTTTTTTTTAGAGTTCTGTTTAACCTTGTTCAGAGGCGGCTGCCATAATTAGTTTTTGTTTAGAGATAATTTGAGAATTCCTTGCAGAGAAGAAACAGAGTTTTTCATCTTCACATATCCACATCGTTTTCTTGCACCATCTTGGATTCGGAGGACATGGCTGATCGTGAGGGATGCGAACAAGGGTGAGGACAATATGGGGGAAGAGGTCGTGGACATGGACCTCCTTCTGAAGATAATCAGCCACGTCGATAGCATGTGCGCAACCTATGGGACATGGAGATTGAAGATCATTGACGAAGGATTTAGGAAGTGGAGGGACAACTTGCTGAAACAGGGCTTGGCGCCCGATCTAATGATGAACCAGAGGAGTTCAAACAATCATCCGATATAGACGAAGAAGAAGAAGGGCACGTGAATCCATTTGCGAACCTAAACTACAGTGGGCATGAGGCGTCGCAGGCGAGAGGACAAAGATCGTCGCAGAGTATCAGCATGAAAGTTAAGATCTCGGAGTTTGAAGGTAACACCTAACTCGATGAATTTATCGATTGGTTACATACTGTCGGGAGAGTCTTTGATCTCAAAGACCCCTTCAACGAGTAGAAAGTGAAGGGGGTTGCCATTAGATTACATAAATAGGAATCTATATGATGGGAGCATATGAAGAAACAATAGGTTCGAGAGGAGGCAAACAAAAAAATCGTAGTTGGGAAAAGATGAAGAAGCTTTTGTGGAAGAATTTCTAAGTACCCACTATCGACGAGAGGCGTTTCTTGAATATTATGGGATGCGTCAAGGTGACAAATCTGTTAAGAGGTATACTGGTGAGTTTAAACGGTTGCGCATGCGGGTTAATGTCAAGGAAGAAGAAGAGCAGACCACTGCTCAGTATTTGGGTGGACTAAAGATAGAGTTCGTTGGTGTGATCCATTTGTAACAGTATTGGACATTTGATGATGGTTGCAGATTTGCGATCTATTCCTTTCTCAAAGCATCAAGGTGAAAATCAAGATTTCAGAGTTCAAACAGTTTGATAATGTCATCTTTGATCAATATCTCAATTATGATTTTAAAATGAATTTGGATAAAGCTATATATGATGATTATGACGATGACGAGTTGTACGAATTCGATGAATGATCCACTCGAGGAGATCGCGATCATAGCTGAGTCGCCAAAAGAAGTTGTTCATTTGAAGGAGTATGGGCTTTTCACCAGTGAATGTTTTGATGTGATGAAACTTAAAAAATCTCGTCTTTTTTTGAAGTCCAAAGAGATCGTGATTCCCACATTGATATTTTCCCAGCAGCATTCATCATTCAGGTTTATATTTGGGAACAATACTCTGAAATAAAGAGGAACAATCATAAATAAGTGGAGAATGATGCATGCAAGAAATCAGATCTCAAAAGATTACATTTATTATTTTTATGTTTAAGATATTTAGTTAGTTATATTAATGTTTAAGTTTACTTTTAACTTAATTAGGAAAACCAGAGTCTTTTATTTATTAACAAAACAAGGGTTTTTCTAGAGTTTTATTTAATCTCAATCTGAGGTGGCCGTCATATTCATTTTTTTTATTTAATACAAGTCCAATCGGACCCAATTTTCATTATTCTTTATCTGAATTACATATCAATAGGATTGATGCGGTCCATCCGACTGACCCGCTAGAAAACGCTCAAATACATAACAAGTTAAGGCGCGTGCAACCTTGTTAGCATCTTAAGGTACTTGAAATTTTCAAGTCAGGCCACTAATGTTATACAATCCCAAACTAAACCTCCTGAGTAGAGAGACTTGTTCTTTATCTATCAATCTTATCTTTCGTATTAACCTTGCATGTCATAGTCCTTTGCTTCTTTGCATCAACGTATGCGTCGGTATTAACTAGTCTCTAATCGCACAACCTGCAGAACATTGCTATCCTAATCGCAGATTATGAGTGCGGGATACTGTCTCTAATCTTGAAGACCTCATCAAAGCATCGACTTCCAAGTCATGGAGTCACAAAGGTTCGGGATCTGACAATAAATTGCACGAGAACAGAATTGAAACACGACTACCAAAGAGAGCGCCTTCATGACGAAGCCCCCTTCCGGATAAAAGAATTGACAGTTGGACAACGACTAACTTCATTGGTCTAGAATGTCTCTGGGGCATTAGGACTAGCGATCAACCCTATGAATTATTCTTAGCATATACGAAGTGGCAAAACCGCAAGGCAGGAAGGCAAAAGCAGGCCAAAAAATATCCATAACTGAACTGACTTTAGCAAACATGAAAAATAGATAAGATCAATAAGTCAGTGAAACGGCACACAGTACAAGGACGCTCAACATAACCATGACAACATTTCAACATCGAGGAGTCAAACCCGCTCTTCAAAAATAGATACAGCTTCATGACTCTCGTCATGTTTTCAGAAACGATTATAACTTAATCAGTGTGTAAACACCAAAACTTTTCCACGTATGCCTCATACAGTAGAAATTTTATGAGTCCAACCTGGTCTTCAAAAATTGATGAAGCTTCCCTTGCATCTAACCAAGTAGCCAACAAAAACACACATAAATAGAGGAACGCCAAACTAAGGTACTCCGAACCTCTGAACACCTCAAATCTTGACCAAATATCTCATTAATTTCTCCAAGAAGGAAACAAGACGACTGGAATGTCTCCAATGATCACCAAAAAGCATCTGACATTGTTCCAAGGCTGTTTTCAGGCACATAGGCAGTCCTGTAGAGATCAGAGAACAGAATGACATGCCAACTCAAATGCCAACAGCATACACAATCGACATAAGACAAGACACAGAATAGAAAAAAACATCTCGCCTCTTCTTTCCTTATTACAACATTCATTATTGAATAAATCACAACACAAATGGACAGCAGGACAGTTTAGTTGAAAGAGAATCCGTAGAACAAGGCAAGGATCACTTCCTTACACGCTCAACGGGGCACAAAATGGCTCCCAAAATCTTAAGAGGACCAGCTTGGTATCTTTTTTGTTTCTCTGTACAAAGAACACAAAAAAGGAAATGTTATCTTATTCTGTCCTCCTAAATAAAACAAAAAAAAAAAAAAAAAAAGAAAGAAAGAAAGAAAGAAAGAAAAAAGGTGTTTTGGTGCCTTTCATTGTTTTTTTGAGGATGGAATAGACAACATAACATATTGTAATCAATAATATATTTTTGTCAGTCTAGTGATACGGGGAAGTGAGGTTTGTCAATACTTAATATCTTCATGCCTAAGCTTCTATTCTTGATTAATTTTGTCTCAATTGTTCCCCAGGATGATCCATAGTTTTTCATACCTAAGCCTGTTTTATGGCTGAAATAATGACGCCCCTCCAGTGATGCATAGCCTTCAAAAGGAAACACGTTCTGCTAAAGTCTACAGCAGAAACTTAATAAACCAACCTGTGAAAAGTATCCTTAGTCGTCCAGATAATAATAAGTCCCAGCAGACTTTTGCTCCCTGTCCTTTGTCGATTCCAGCTTGTTAATCCTTGGGCGATAATTGGTTGGATCCCTCCTGAATGTGATATCCAAATGCTACAACACAGATCCAAATATGAAACGATTAGCTAAGAGGGAATAAAACTAGGGTCTAACCACAAACAATGAAGGAAAAACGAATTACTGTAAACAGAAGTAGATCAAGAACTCAGGTAATCCTTAATTACTGATACACGGATATCATAATCAATGAAGAAATCACACAAGCTCTGATCCACCGAAGTGATTACTAAGATATACATTCTTAGGTGTACTATCATTAGTTCGGAGTAAAACTGATTTCTCGACATGTTATCAGAGTAGATCGTGACAAAAGATCACACGTTCGATCCTTGCCGTCCCCATTTATTGTTACCTATGTGGTTTATTATGCATTTGTTTGGCACTTTGTATATGTTGTGTCAGTGCATTTGTTACTTTATAGGAGAATAGGCTTTTGTGTGAAAGGAAGTGTTAAGATATACATTCTTGGACTTACTGTCATCCGTTCGAACTTTTAACCCAGACAACTTTGCTTTAAGATAAATATTTGCATGCTCTACCTGTTTCTCTATCCCTCAACCTTCTAACCACCTAGGCTCTGTGGGTAAAATGTTGTGTTTTATCTTTCACCCATGAACCAAGAAATATGCATGGTACATACTTAGAAAATGAATTAAAACAAATAATAATTCTATGTCGTGAAATTTCTACCAAATAAAAAATAATTCTACCAAACAATAAACTTACAAAGCTGAAAAATTGTATCATAATAAATGAGAATATATTCAAATTTTTAAGTTGAAAATGAAAATTTCATAATACTCTTCTGTATATTTCAGAATAATACAAGCCAGCAGTTCAACTAAGGAAACCATCAAAATTATAAAAATGACAAGAAATACTTACAGATAGGAAGAGGTTCATGCCAGTCAACAGAGACTGAGGTGCATTTGCAGTACAATCCACTGATGGCATCCCCTCATAGACAATTACTCTGTCTGCGAGATAAGTTGCCATGATGAAATCATGTTCGACGACAAAGGCGGTCTTCTTAGCATGAAGAATGAACCTCTTTATCACTTTCGAAGCAACAATACGCTGCTCAGAGTCAAGATATGCGCTAGGTTCATCAATCAGGTAAATGTCTGCAGGCTGCACAGTTGCATAAGAGTTACCTTCCACAGGGAGATATGGACAAACTTGCAGGGAGAACAATTCGGGATTGTATTGATGCAAGGTTTTCTCAAATGATGAGATTGAACTACAGAGTAGTAAAAAAAAAAATCCAAAAAAGTAGACTGTTTCACTTTTAGAATGTTACATAAACGGGTTAAAAGACATATTACTCCCTTAAAACTTGCATGATTCCATATTACCCCCTTCAAAACTTCTTAATTCCATATTACCCCCTTCAAACTTGCGACATGGACAATTTACCCCCTTTCTTCAAAATTCATTTACAAAAATCACCTAAAAGGACCAACCTGTCCTCTAATCTTATCATCTTTAAAATAAATTTAAACAATTTGTAAGAGCATACCAACAAAAAAAAAATAAAAATAAATAAAGCTTTCTTATATGAGCTTTTTTATTTTGCTTGGTTCGAAGTATTTAACTTCAACTGATTGGGTTCAAATAATTGATTTAATTGGTTTTTGACTTTTCATTAAATTGTGTTGATCTCAATTAGGATATAACAATATCGAAATTTGGAGTGAAAATAATATTGGTTAAATTCAAAATTAGATACGCTAAATTCCTTTCTTTTTTTCTTTGAAACTCATATAAATTGTTTGAGTTTATTAAAAAAAAGGATAAAGGGTATTTGGGTCATTTTAGGTGAATTTTT
Source organism: Drosera spatulata (assembly GCA_035668315.1). NCBI lineage: Eukaryota > Viridiplantae > Streptophyta > Magnoliopsida > Caryophyllales > Droseraceae > Drosera > Drosera spatulata. The sequence continues at coordinate 1,771 of JAOVYX010017708.1, read as the reverse complement.
TTTTTTTTTTGCCAAGTTTTGAAGAACGATGGTAAATTGTCCATATCACATGTTTTAAGGGGATAATATGGAATTGTGAAGTTTGGAGGGGGCAATATGAAACTATGCAAGTTTTAAGGGGGTAATATGTCTTTTAACCCTACATAAATTTATGCTTTGGCTCCACATTGTTAATTAACCCTGCCTCATTACCATGACTGAACAGTCAAGTAAATGCTGGAATGATGGAGTCATCAGATCAAATGAGGCATATATGATGCTAAAAAGGTACAGGATCACATTAGTTGAGATACAAATAATATAATGAGTCTACTATCATCAATTCAGCTTTTTAGTAGAGTTGATTCCTCGATATGGTATCAGAGCAAGTGTGACAATGAGATCATCAGTTCGAATCCTGCAACCCTTAGTTGTTGTGTTTTTGTTTGTGATGTTTGTGTGGCATTTAGTTTGTGTTGGACCAATGTATTGTCCACACAAAAAGCCCAAGTCGCTTTTCGCGTGAGAGGACTGTTAAGATATAAATAATATAATGAGTCTATTACCATTAGTTTGAATTTTTGGTAGAAATGGTTCCACAACATGGTATTAGAGCAGGAGTTAGTGATGTCACGAGTTCGAATTTTGCAACCCCCAGTTGTTGTGTTTGTGTTTATGGTGTTTGTGTGACACTTGATTTGGGTTGGGCCAATACATTGTCCACGCAAAGCCCAAGTGGGCTTTTGCGTGAGGAGTAGTGTTGAGATACAAATGACATAATGGGCCTACTACCATCAGTTCGAATTTTTGATAGAATTGGTTTCACGATATGGTATCATAGCAGGTGTGACAATGAGGTCACGAGTTTGAATCTTGCAACTTCCAATTGTTGGTGTGTTTGTGTTTGTGGTGTATTTGTGGCACTTGGTTTATGTTGGGCCTACATTGTCCACACAAAGCCCAAGTCGTGTGAGGGGGAGTGTTAAGATACAAATAATATAATGAAACTACTATCATCAATTCGGACTTTTCGGACTTTTGGTAGAACTGATTCCTCAACAACTTCATTTATGTAGACTAGGGCAAATATACTTACAAACTTGGGGATCTATAACATATTTCATCAAGAAGTTACTGTCAACATACAATCTTAAGATACCTTTTATGCAATAAAAGGGGTTCAAAACACACACCCCCACACGCACAAAGGAAGATCCTAATCCTACCTTATCCATAGATGGGACTCGACATATCTTTCGTATTAACTAAGTAGAAAAGACAAAAAATGACATTTGATAGAAGAACAAGTTCAAAAAAAAATAAAAAAAAATGAAATACTCAAATCTGTGTTTTCTTCCCTTATAAAGGGAGCCCTAGGATCAGCTGCACACCAACCAGACTATTTTTCACCTTTCTTAAAAGGTCTAAAGAACTGAGCTCTATTGCCAACAGTGACACTTTACACTATTAAGAAACAAACTCCAACCAAACCTCAGACTTATGATAGAGGATATAAATTTCAACACAGCAGAAGCCATAGTGTACCTTCCCGAGGCATAGAGTCAAAGCCACTCTCTGCAACTCTCCACCAGAAAGATTCACTACTTCTTGATCCATCAATTGCTCAATCTGGAGAGGCTTCATTACATCTGAGACGAACTGAGGATGGGCATACGAGTCTCGTATCTTCTGTATTAGCAAGTGTCTCACGGTAGATTGGAATTTCGGGCTGATTTTCTGAGGCTTGTAAGAAACATTGAATTCAGGTATTTCCACATCTGAACCTTCAACT
>JAOVYX010017707.1:0-21644 GCA_035668315.1 Drosera spatulata | reverse complement strand
ACGAGGGACCCCGTCCCAGGATCGTCGCGCTGCGAGGAGCTTCGAGAGCAGTGATGCATCGATCGTCCCGCAGACGGCTCCATTGGATCCGTTCGACATCATGGCCGGTGTCACGCCCGCGAGAGATGAGCCTTCTCCTTGCGCATCTACCTCTAGTCTACCTTCTTCTTCACGAGGGAGTCGATCACGAGGTCCAGATGTTGATCCGAGTTCTCCTCTGCACCCAGACACGCACTGGTATTGTTCTTTTCATTCACACATATTTCAATTCGCATTAGTATAAATTTTAAGGTTTTCTCTTATGTTTGTTCCTTTTTTTGTTTTGTTTCTTTTAGGTTTTTCTATAGTGATGTTGTGAGGGCTGTCACAGCATCTTTCGCGGCCTTCTATGAGGCCTTATGGACTACGTACTCCCAGGTCCCCCGCGAGGCACGGGATCGCATGTTTGGTTGGTTTGCGGTATGTTTTCTGTTTATTATACCGTCTGCTATTTCTATTTATGTATCCTTTTCTTATTATGTTTATAATGTTTCTTATAATGTTTATAATCTTCACATTTCAAGCTTAGTACACATGGGATCTATCTTTGGATCTTCAGATACGAGCTGCTTGGGAGGACACGCTCAAGCGGTGTGTCCGGGACACGTTCTACAAGACGCGTGTCGCCATTATAGAGGGGAGGGAGGACAGGGTGCGCTAGATGCCCCACGAGCTCAAGATGCAGCTGCTGGAGACGCAGCTTACGAGCGATGAATTTTTGAAATACTCATCGCTCGGCATCGAGAACAGAGCCAAGGGGACCACAACACACACTCAGGGCAGTGTGTCGTCCTTTGCCATTGGCAATGAAAGAATGTCAACACCAAGTCACTGTATAACACATACAACAGACACAACGCTCTTTATGTTTTATACCACGGAGTTATCTCACCAATTATGGATTTACACTCCTTTCACTCACTCATCCTCTTTATACTAACAATCAAGGTATAACACAAACATCATTTTATCACGGCACACAGTAGTTACAGTCAATATCTTACGTCAGTTACATTTAGTGACTACGTCCAACGCATATTATTATACTCACGGTATAATCTTACGCATCGTCACACATAATAAATCTAAACGTTATCTTCTTATTGAAACTTCCCCCCACACACACTCGGTTTGTCCTTTATGTTTCAACGAGCGACATCTCCAAACCCAATAACATGATAGGATTCATATATTAATATATTTTGTTGTGAATGTTTGTTCGTACATCGTGAAAAATCATCATATTAATATTATGAGGTGATGCTAAGTTTTGTAAAAGTCTTTGATATTTATTTTGATTGTCCATGATGATGATTTTATATATTGAATATCATTAAACATATTTGTGAATATTTGAAGTTGTTTTTGTGGTCAAAACAATCACTCTTGGTCTATAAGGTTATAAGACGGCATCCTGACCTCTGGGACAGACATTCCGATCTCTGGAATGAGTATACCGACTTCTAGAACGAGCATTCCGGCCTTTGAAATGAGCTTTTCAGTCTCTGGAATGAGTGTCCTAAATTCTGCAACTTGACCTTTCAACGTATTTAAATCTATAAGTTTTTGTACACAACTTCAAAAATTATTCGTAAAATTATATATAAATTAGACTTCATAATCTTTCCAGTGAATTAAATTTACATCATAAAACCTTATCAATAATAGCAGTTAATTAGTTCAAGTTTATATTTTCTGTTAGTTCAAACAGTTTGATCTTACTTCACTAATTTGCTCATAGCTCTTTATATACAATTTCAAATAATTATTTATAAACTGTTATGGGAACTAGACTTCCATACCTTTTCAGTAATATAAGGATTTCATAAATTTTACTTTATAATTTTATATCAAGTCATAAAGTCATCTCTGTAACAAGTTTTTTATAGATTGATATATCTGTACGTTTTGATTTATATCTGAAGATTCTCAACTCTGAATTATGATTTATTAACTTCGTTAGAAACTAGACATATGAAGATTCAATACATATTAATATCAGAATTTATCAAAAAGCATATAGTTATTCACAAAATTTCTAATCAAGTTGATTATCTTCTCTTGATAACGGTGAAGGTTCCACGTCCTACTCGCCTTATCACCTACCTTCTTTTCTTCACCTCAAACTTCTCCTGCTTCTCTTCTCTTACTTATCTCTAATCTTGCATGGTAAGAAGTGTTTTTAATTTGTGTTTGTAAGGAATTTTCAAGACGAACATAGCTTATATTTATAGAAAACTAAATCAATTAAAATAGTTTAAGTGGAAAATTAGTGGTTATTTAATGGATGATTAATTTAATTTGGATGGAGTAGAAATTCACATAAAGAAAAATAAGTGGAAAAATTAGGTTTAGGTCATTTTTGTATTTTCATATCAATATCGTATTTCCCTGTATTTATGTATTAGGGTTGTATTTCATCCGTATTTTATATTATTTCCCTATTATATTATCAAACAAGCCTTTTAACCCTGTAAAATAAATTGTAACATACGATAATTTACTATTCACATTAATTATCGTGAAGCTAAATTTTATGTAATTTTTTGGGTCTTTACATTCTTCCCTCCTTTAAAGGTTTCGTCCTCGAAACCAGAGATACAAAGGATTTATAAATTATCTTCAAATAGATGTGGATATTGCTTCCGCATTGTTTCCTTAACTTTCCAAGTTGCCTCTAAGGTTAAATGATTTGCCCATAAAACTTTAACCAATGGTGTTGTCTTATTTTTTAATACCTTTTGTCGGTGATCGAGGATTTCTTGCGGTTGTTCCTCATACGACATATTTTCATCTATTATGATAGGGTCATACTGTATGATATGGCTTCGGTCGGGCACATACTTGCGAAGCATAGAGACATGGAACACGTTGTGCACGGACGACAGGTTGGCAGGAAATGCTAGTCTCTAAGCTAGCTTCCCAACTCGCTCTAGAACCTCAAAAGGTCCTATGTATTGTGGACTAAGTTTTCCTTTCTTCTCAAATCTCATTACACCCTTAGTAGGTGAGATCAGGAACACATGATTTTCGACCTCAAACTTTAGAGGTCTTTGCCTCACATCGGCATAACTCTTCTGATGGTCTTGTGCAGTCTTCATCCATTCTTGAATCTATTTCACATTTTTAGCCAACTCTTATACCATCTCTGGTCCTAACTGGATCACATCCTGAATATCATTTCAGTATACCGGTGTCCTACACTTTTTGTCATATAACATCTCAAATAGCGCCACACCAATGCTAGAATGGTAACTGTTGTTGTAAGTAAACTCGATCAAAGGCAATGATGATCCCAAGAACCTTTGAAATCTAGGTCACATGCACGCAAAATATCTTCTAAGGTTTGTATAGTCCTCTCTGTTTGGCCATCAGATGCAGGATGGAAGGCGGTCTTGAAGTTCAGATGCGTATCGAGAGCCTCTTGCAATCCTTGCAAGAATCGAGATTGAAACCTCGTGTCTCTGTCAGACACTACGGTGCTAGGAACTCCGTGGAGCCTTATGATAATCTTCACATATTCCATGGCCAATCGTCAAGACTCCATGTATGTTTTTGATTGGAAGAAAGTGTGCAAACTTCGTCAAACGGTCCATAATTACCCAACCGTGCTTGGAAGTCCAACTATGAAGTCCATGGATATTGCATCCCACTTCCATGTTGGTATCTCAAAAGGTTGTAGTAATCCACCTGATCTTTGATGCTCTATCTTTACCTACAGACAGACCAAACACTTGCTGACAAACTCAGCAATCTTCCTTTTCATGTTGCTCCACCGGTAGTGGTTTCGTAGATCCTGATATATCTTGTTACCTCCAGGATGAATAGAGTAGAGGCTTTGATGTGCTTCCTCGAAAGTTTTCATTTTCAACCCTTCATTATTGGGTATACAGAAATGATTCTGAAATCGTAGCGATCCATCCTCGTGAATCATAAATCCCATTGTGGTACTCTTTCGAGCCTCTTCCCTCAGTTTCTGTAGTGCAACATCGTTCTCTTGAGCCTATACTATCTCTTCGTGGAGAGTAGGACGAGCTTTCATATCTACAAGTCTCCCACTAACTGATCTTGGTCGAACTTCATTTCCTAACTTGCAGAATTCATCAACCACATTTTCAATAAGTGCAAGTTTCCCTATGAATTTTGAACCTTTCGGCTTAGAGCATCAGCCACCACATTTGCCTTTCCTGGAAGATACTGGATATCCAAATCATAGTCATTTAGTAGCTCTAGCCATCTCCATTGTCTCATGTGGAGGTATTTCTGAATAAAGATATAGTTCAAGCTTTTATGATCACTAAAGACCTTACAAGACACTCCGTACAGATAATGCCTCCAGATCTTAATGACAAAAATCACAGCGCTAACTCCAAGTCATGCGTCGGGTAGTTAAGCTCATATGGATTCAGTTATCTCGAAGCATAAGCTATTACTTTCCCATATTGAATGAGTACACACCTAAGTCCTTGCTTAGATGGATTGCTATACACACAATATCTTTCCTCACTAGAAGATAGTGTAAGCACAAGAGTAGAAGTGAGACGAGTCTTGAGTTCCTGAAAAGCCTTCTCGCAGCTTTCAGACCAAATAAACATCGTGTTCTTCCTCGTAGATAAGGGGAAGGCTACACACACGCAGGGCGTCTGGTAAATTAAATTTCCTTGTAGTCTTTTTTTCTTATTCATTTTGTCTTAAATATCTTAATGTATATAATTTTGTGATTTTGTAATAAAAATTAAAGATTAGACAATGGCATGGCTATCTTAGAGAAATCCTCCACAAACCGACGATAGTAACCGACTAATCCCAGAAAACTTCTGATCTTTGTCACATTAGTAGGTCTTGCCCATTCCTTTACATCTTCAATCTTCTTCGGATCGACCTTAACACCATCTCCTGAGATCACGTGTCCCAAGAAGGCAATTTCTTTCAACCAGAATTCATACTTCCTGAGTTTACCATACAACTGATTTTCGATGAGGGTATCCTAAGGTGGTTCGAAGATGTCGTTCATGATCTTGTGGAGTCTTGGAGTATATCAGTATATCGTCAATGAACACGACAACAAACTGATCAAGATAAGGTTTAAAGACCCCATGCATCAAATCTATAAACATAGCAGGTGCATTAGGGAGTCTGAAGGGCATAACAACGAACTCATAATAACCGTACTGAGTTCAGAAAGCTATTTTTGGAATATCCGTGGATTTGATAGGCAATTGATGATAACCAGAGCGAAGGTCTATCTTGGAATAGACCGTAGCCCCTTGTAAGCGGTAAAAATGATCATCAATGCGAGGTAAAGGATACCGGTTTTTGATGGTGAATTTTTTCAACTCCTGGTAGTGAATAAATAGTCTCCTACTCCCATCTTTCTTCTTAACGAAAAGCACAGGAGCCCCCCATGGTGAGACACTAGGTGGGATATACCCCTTTTCAAGCAGATGCTCGAGTTGAGTTTTAAGCTCTTTCAGCTCTGCAGGTGCCATATGATAGGGCGCTTTGGAAATAGGTGTTGCGCCCAGCTCTAGCTCAATAGAGAAGTCAATCTACCTATTGGGTGACAATCCCGGTATTTTCTCTTGAAAGACGTCTGGAAACTCATTCACAACTGGAATTTCAGACAATCCCTTACCTTCCTCAGAAGGTACCTTTATGTGACATAAGTATCCTTGACAACCCTTCCTTAGAAGCTTGCTTGTTATCATTGCAGATACTATTAGCACCTCAGGTCCCTTTCCCGTAGTATACGAACTTTTCTCCTTTAATACCTATTATTTTAACCAGCTTCTTCCCGCAATCTATGATGGTCCTATACTTTTCTAACCAACTCATACCAAGAATGACATCAAAATCCTGAAGATCGGACACAACAAGGTCTATATTCAAAATCCTGAAGATCGGACACAACAAAGTCTATAGGGAAATTTTCACCCTCTATCTCAATTGAGACATAAGACACGGAATGTCTGCAGCCCATAACGTCTCCGGTTGACAACCCGAAGTATATCACACTAGGTATGAGTTCAGATTTGATGTCGTGCTTTCAAGAAAAGTCTTGGCAACAAAAGAATGGACAACACCAATATCAAAAAGAACAAAAGCTGGACGGGAGAAAAAGTTGAAAATTACCAATCATCGCAGCTCCACACTGCTGCGCTTCTTGTGGGTTCATGTTGAACACTCTCCCAGGTGGTGGTTTAGGTTGGTTCCCAGGTTGTCTTGGCGGTTGTGCAACCGACTGACCTATAACTGCTGGCCCCTAAAATGTGTCTCTTGACATGTTTTCTTATGGACAAAATCTTTTTCTGTGGCCTTGTCCACCACAGTTGTAACATGTCACAGGTATGGTACAACAATCCTTGACAAACCAGAGGTAATCTGTCATAGTTATAGCAAGTGACACTATCAGTAGAACGTTTCTGATTACTCGCTCCACCTCTCTGAGATTGTCTCTGGTTGGACTGTTGACCATACTGTGGATTGTATGATTGTGTCCCCTGGTTTCATCCTCCTTATCCTACACTAGAAGTATTGCCTAATGGCCCGTCTCGTTGGTTAGATCGAGGTCCTTCAGACTGTTGAAATCTATCAGATTTGCTAGATCTTGCATCATCTCGTTTTCTTTTCTTTTTTGCAAAGAAGCATCCTTATCTGCCAAAGATCGTTCCAAATTCACGGCCTTGTCATACATTTGTTGATGTGAAACAAATATATGGGTTAACAAACTTGTCTTGAGCCTCCAACTAAGGCCTTTAGAAACTTTTGTCTCTTTTCAACTTCCGAGCTGTAGAAAGATGGCACAAATCGCAGCAACGTTGTGAACCTTGTTCCATACTCCGTGATATTCATGTCACCTTCCTCTAGAGAAGAGAACTCCTCCCTCATCTGGTCCTTAGAGACTCAGGATAGTACCTGTCGCGAATCAACTCCTTCAACTCTTCCCAGTCAAAGCTGGGAAGTTCAGCTCGTTCCATGACCGTGGTTTACCAATTGTTGGCCTCATGCTCGAGGTAATATACCCCGAAGCTGACCTTCAGTTTTTCGGGGCATCCTACAGCCTTGTAGAACTTTTCCATATCTTTGAACCAGTTCTCCAGAACCATCGGATCATCATCTCCTGTAAACCGTTTTGGACGGTATGTATTAAGCCTATAAAAGTACTTCTCGGTGTCAGGTTCAGCAGGTTCCTTTGCTTTCCTCCTGATCATTAGAAGCTCTTCCATCATCACAACCAATGGTCAGCTAACGACTGTTCCGGGGGTTGTTCTCCTGCTGCTACTTCATGAATCCCTTCCTGCACCGCAGGATGCCCGTAGCATACCCCACTGATTTCGTTGACCCTTTGGTTTAAATAGTCTCATTTTCAATGTGTGCTATCACCCTATAAGGTAAGCATTTGTAAAATGTCAATCCAAATTATTTTCATTGACATTGCTATAATTCCATGCATTATTAACCATTATCCCTTAAATTATCTCCGTGACAATTAACATAATGTAAAGATAACAAATTCCATTATCAATAGCATTTAGTACATAAATGATGTATTTATTGTAAAGATGAGTACATAGATAGCCACACCAAAATCCTATACACATTACAAATAATTACATAATTTGTCACACCGAATAAAAAGTCACACAAGAATACACTTAGTACATAAAACCGTATTATTAAGATAAATCCCTTAACTTCCGTCAAGACTCATCAATGGTTGTATGCATAGACAACCTTACGATCTACTGATTCAAAATCAACGGTCCACTTGCCATCTATGAAGTACCTCTTTTAATTAGGCACCCCATTAAGGAACAACTCGAGATAAAATCGATCCCAGAAACACATGTCAATATAATTTGACGCAAGAAGGAAAAATGCGGATATAGTTGAATGGTAAAATTTCACCTTGCCAAGGAGAAGACGCGGGTTCGATTCCCGCTATCCGCTCAAGGTGAAATAATCTCTTTCATATGAGAAATTATTTCATATGATGACAGTGAATAAAACAGAGCTTCCACTTGATATATGGGATGATGTATGCTATCATCGATCTTCTTAAGTGCCCGAATCATTGTCCTAATCTTATGGAGATGCACTTCAATATGTATTCTAGACTTCTTATAACAAACCATCCTAGAAACACGCTTCGGAGTGAATCTCTGGCTCCTAGTCTTAACCATCCTAAACATAAAATAAACTTATCTTAATAAAATGTCCAAAAATATGAAATAAGAGTAAAACCAAGCATAAGCATAAGAAAACATAAATATTTCATTTAGTCTCCAAAATACACATAAAATATTTACTTAAACCTAAGTGATTTCATTTAGTCCTTAACCTAAATCTTGCTCTGATACCAATCTGTAACGTCCCAATATTTCATAACATATTAATACAAATGACGTCATTATCGCTGAGTCCCAACACCCCGACTAAGAAAAAATTACTTAAGGAAAGCAAAAAATTAACTAGCCACATATTGAATTATTGACATCCACGAATAAGCAAAGTGAATCTAATTATAGCACAATGATATTCGCACCACGAATAATAAAAAAAAGTGAATATATCTAATTAGCACAATGTGATAAATCTAATTATAGCACAATGATATTCGCATACAAATAATTATACGTGATTAAATTGTTGACTAAATTATTGGTTAAGATTAAAAACTCATTTTTGCATATACTCCTTCCGTCCCGAAAGAATTACAACACTTGTCCCAAATAAATTATAATATTATCATAATTAAAAAAATTTTCCCTAAAAAATATCAAAATATTCTTATTTTTTACTTTATATCGCATCAGCTCATCCCATTATGTTTTCTCCTCCTATTTTTTTTCTCACTCCTCTTATTAATACAAATCAAATGACAAATTAGTCTTTATAATAAAAAATAACACATACATAAACTATCGTGACAAGTCAACTGCTTGTAATTTTTTTGGGACGAAGGGAGTAAATGGATAGAGAGAAATATATCTCTAAATCTAATAATCTATCCACACACAACTTTATATGTGCCTAGGCGCCTAGCCACAAATCCTATTTTTTTCCTTGTTTATATTACGATCAAATTAAGTTTTGTATTGACAAATACTTCTTCTGCTCCATGTATTTTACAATATTCCAAACTTCAATTCTCAAACGCATAAAATTTCTCTGTCTAGCTTCTTTAAATCGTAACCACACAAAATTTTTCAAATATAAAAATGATGTACTCTCTCCGTCCCATATTAAATACAACATTTTTCTTTTTAAGTCGTCCAAAAATATAGTCCTTTCGTCCCATAATTCTTGCAACACATACGTATTTTGTAATATTTTATACGCATGAATATGTATCGTTTTCATATCAAATCACATCTGATCATCCCGCAACATGTATTACGTTGAAATAGATAACTTACATAATCATTGATGTTTCACGATAAATTTATAAAAAAAATTACGTTTGATCATCGTTGTACGCGTGTTAAATTTTGCATCGACACTCGTACCCGATCAATCAGTTGTAGAAATTTCGGGACGGAGGTAGTATGTTATACTTGCTTTATTTCCTTATTTGGAATCAAATTTATATTAAATTAAAAATATTATCCCATCATATCCCACAAACTTCTCTCCGATTCTCTCACATACTTTAAGATCAACCCCCACCATCATAAAAAAAACATAATATATTAATCAAATTCAATCCTTATATAAAATCTAATGTAAAATCAAATCGTTTTATTTAATTCAAAACGAAGAGAATAAATAGTTTGGAATATTCATAAAAGATAAAAAAATATAAAATATATATGAGACGAAAATAATATTAAATATTAATGATCATGAATTTACATGCGGTGATAATATGACATTGACAATCCATACTTTCTCGTAGTTTAATGCAGCCCATCACGATGGATCAGCTTGCATGAAGCTAATGCACGTGCCCCCACTTTTCAACCCCAATTCATCCATCAAAATAATCTCATGACAACAAATTGGAAGTTATACCCCAAAACACATCAACCCCCCTCGATTCTCCACTTAATAACTCAAGACCCATTTCGATTCTCCTCATTTCAGCTGCTCTCTGCGCTCTCACTTCCCATTTTCAGCCTAAATAAACAAAACAAACACACAAAAAGGGCTGAGAGTGGAAGAGTATATGTGAGAGAGCATATCACAGGAGAGCGATAAACGAGGATTCCGCTTTCTGGGTAGTGATTTTTAAGCAGTTTGTGATTCATTGTTAATTGATCCATTTCATCTGGGTACTTGTTTGTTAGTGAAATCTCGGTATGGTTCGATTGGGTTCTGGGTGTTTAGGGTTTTGATTCGTTATTTGTTGCCGATCATTGTTTGTAGCGGGTTGTAATTGTTGGAATTGAGTTGGGTTGTTCGTGGTTTTGTGTGATTTGGGGTTTCCTCAAAACCCCAAATTTCGAAAACCCCAACCCTAGTGGGTTTGTTTTGTTCTGTTGTGAGGCTGAGTGTTGTGTGTTGAGATGGCGTTCGATCAGAATCTGATTCCAAAGGACTTGAGGCCGTTGAATATGACTCGGGTTAGTAGTGATGAACCCCGCATTGCGGCTGTTAGCACTTCGGGTCGGCCTGTCGAGGGGATTTATAGTGATGCTGGGTATGGTGGGGGTTTAGGTTTTGGAAATCCTGGTGCTGGTGTTGGACTTGGTCCTTTCGCAGCAAATTGGGGGCCGAGGATGCCGGTTCCTGTTGGGATGCCTGCGGTCAGCACGTCGGGATATTTTTCTAGTCCAAATGTAGGACCAAGAGTCAGTGGGAATGGTGGTCAGGTCTGCGAACATGGCAGGGAGGATTCCGTTTCAGGGAAGAAGGTCAAGTTCTTGTGTAGCTTTGGGGGGAAGATTCTTCCTCGGCCGAGTGATGGGATGTTGAGGTATGTTGGAGGGCAGACGAGGATTGTTGGTGTCAGGCGGGATGTAAGATTTAGTGAGTTTGCTCAGAAGATGGTAGACATGTTCGGGCAGCCTGCTGTCATCAAGTATCAGCTCCCTGATGAGGATTTGGATGCCCTTGTTTCCGTATCATCCCCCGACGATCTGGAGAATATGATGGATGAATATGAGAAGCTGTCGGAGAGGTCTCCGGATGGATCTGCCAAACTCCGGATGTTTTTGTTTTCTTCTTCTGACCTTGACTCCTCTGGTGCTATGGGATTTGGGGATTTGCAGGATGGCGGGCAGAGGTATGTCGATGCTGTGAATGGGATCATGGAAGGAGTGGGTGGTGGTATTACGAGGAAAGAAAGCATCGCTAGCGTGACGTCCAATCAGAATTCTGATGTGAGTGGGGCAGAGGCTGCTGACACCACTTTGATCCCTGCCGAAATTACTGTTCCTCCACCAGCCGACATTACTGTTCTTCCACCTGCCATCGTTGTATCCCCTAAAGGCGATAATCCTTCTTCGAATGACAATGTGGCAAGACTTGATGTTAGTTCTGTGAGTCATCCTGATTCTCATGCTGCAGTCTTTCCTGTGTCCAATGCAAAATCCACAGTTTCTTCTCAGCCTGAGATCATGCTGGAAAAACCTATTGCTATTCCTGCACAGCAACAGCAAACGGGTTATGATTTGCAGCAACCTGGTGCAAGATATGTCCCTCCGCCTTCGGCTTATTTGCAGGGTTATGCTGACGCTCACCAAGATTCTGTGAACCTTGCAGAATTTCAGAAGCTTCGACCGCCACAGGTAGTATACGCAAATCCACAGGTGGTACCGGCCCCAGGGCAGATGCTTATTCGACCACAATACCATGAAACAACTTCAACCTTTGCCCCTCAGCCCTTTATTCCCACAGGTCCTATCACGATGACTCCATCTTCCCACTTGAGCATGAACCCGAATATGATGCATCCTTTGCTGCAACAACGGGTATTTGCTGCCCCTGCTGACCAGAGCTATCCTTCATATCAGGCTCAGGTCCCTCCTGCTGGTATTGGAGGTAGCTATGGGTGGCACCAGGTTACACCACAGAATCATATGGGCTATTCTGAAGGATGGATACCGAATCCACAGGTAATGCTATCTGACAAACTTCCAAGGGTTGCTGAGTGCTACTATTGTCAGAAGCAATTGCCTCATGCCCATTCAGATACTGTTGTTCAGGATGAGAGAAATAGTAGCATGACCACGGTCGGTACGAACCCTGCTTACCACAGTGAGAATGTGGCTGACCTGACCGGAGTTCTTCCAGGAAGCAAGATTATTGCTGGTGGACCTGTCGGAGAAGTAACTCTTGAAAAAGCTTCTGGGATCGGGGCTAGAGTTTTGGGCAAGACGAATTATGAAGGAGGGAGTCCTCAGGGAGAGATTACTGGCGCAGCTCGGAATTCAGAAGCACAACATGAAATAGATAGTGCTGTTTTGAGAAGAGTTGATGAATCTGATCAGGTGAAGATGTTGGCCCCTCAGAACGTCTCTACAGGGTTACCTGACATTCAAGCTTCTCATGGTTTAACCAAAGGAGACATTCCCCAGTTGCTGCCCGAAGAAGCTACCCAGAAACATTTGATTCCTCCTATAGGCCAGGTAAAACAAGAGATAAGACAAGAGGTAAAACATGAGGTGAAACAAGAAGTATCCATGAGTAAAGTTGCCACTGCTGCTATTGGCAATGCATCTGTCAAGAAGCCAGAGCTGATAGATATGGATACCGCAAAAGACTATACGGCAGCGATTCCTCGTGTTGCTTCAAGGGAAGATGCTGCTGCGGCTGCTATATCTTATGAAAGTATGCGAGCCATGGATAGCATCAAGCAGCTTCATGTGAGCCCTCCTGAAGTTCTACCCAGTAATGAACAAAGTAAGTTGCTTGTTGAACCACCTCGAAAGGATGACATTTATGATCACAAATCGCAACATATACTGGGGAAGGAAGCTACGCCAAGTGATATCCTCTCGAAGCCCATGGTTTCTGAGATGAACCAGACTAAACCAGTTGAAGTCACGCCTTATTCTGCTGTTGACGTTTCTTACCAACACAAGGGCATACTTCCTGAGTCATATGAAGTATCCCAAGTCCCCATTTTCCGGATGGATGATCCGACAACATTTCAGCAATTGGCGGCACCTGCTGGTTTGGATAATCTAACTACAGGGAACAAAGTTCAACCTTCTTTATCTCAACCAAATTGGGGTCATAATATCCTAGATACAGCAAACTCGCTATTTAGCAACCAGGATCCTTGGAATCTTCATCACGACCCTCATTTCCCTCCTATGCCCCATAAAATTATAACCAGAAAGGAGAATACTGGTACAAGGGATTCTCATCTTGAGACTCGACCAGGTAATGGTGCAGAGGCAAACATGGAAATGCATCTGCTCGATGTAATCGACTACCCAACAGGGAATGTAAACAAGGATTACATTTCAAAGCAACCTCAAGTTGGCAAAGGTATTCTTTTGTTTCCTCTACTATTTCTCACTCCCTTTCTTCTCTCTATCCATCCCTTGTGCTTCCTTTAGTCTGTTTCACATACGAGTTTGCAAACCGTGGGCTGAATTCTGTAGAGTTTCCTGTTCAAGTTTCACCAGAGGAGATGATCAAGCAGGAGCTTCAGGCAACTGCTGAGGGAGTAGCAGCATCTGTTTTCCAATCATCAGCTCCTCCTACTCCAGTTCTTGGTCACGAAAGAGAATTACAACTTGATAGTGATGCAGCTGCACAAGCTAAGATTGAGGTGATTGAAATCTTCGGCCTTACTATTCTCATAATCACGTTTATGCACGTATGCCTTTGTTGTGGGTGTTTATTGGTTGTGTCGGTGTATGGTTGAGTTCTAAAACCGCCGATCTGCCCTCTTAAGCAACTTCAATTAGGGTTTTATGTTGAATGAAGTGTGCATAGACCAAAACCAGATTTTTATCCTCTTAATTTGTTGTTTCATAGAGAGAGAAATTCGCATCGTCATCCTTACCTGCAGTTAATGAGAGAATAGAGATTATAATCTGGACAAGACAAACTGAACGTGTCTTTGCTTGATGCTTGAACTTATTCACTCTCCTTGTTTTTTCCCTTTCTTCAGGGCATGAACATTAAATCTGAAGTGTCGATTTTGGGGTTTCCACTATCCAATCTTGGTCGCCTGCAGGTTACCCCCTCTTTTTGTTTTTCCTTTTTTCTTTTTCTTTTTCTTTTTCTTTTCTTTTCTTTTCTTTCTTTCCTTTTTTTTTTTTTTTTTTGGTTCATTATACCACTGTAGGTGTGTTGCTGAACTTCTGAATGAAGACATCAACTTTTTGTACCTTGTTCTACAGATTATAAAGAATAGTGATCTTGAAGAGCTAAGGGAATTAGGTTCTGGCACGTTCGGTACTGTGTACCATGGAAAATGGCGGGGCAGTGATGTCGCCATTAAGCGGATCAATGAAAGGTGCTTTTCTGGAAAGCCGTCAGAGCAAGATCGCATGGTCAGTGTTGTTTTTCATTCTCAGTTCCGCATAGTTTTGCCTTTCATGTTTGCCTTGCTCATAATTCCTTCTGCATGTAATCAGAGAGATGACTTCTGGAACGAAGCAATTAATCTCGCGGATTTGCACCACCCAAATGTTGTTGCTTTCTATGGTGTCGTGCTTGATGGACCTGGAGGATCTGTTGCTACAGTAACTGAGTACATGGTTAATGGCTCCCTTAGAACTGCTTTGCATGAAAGGTACCGTACTACTTCGAGCTGTTCTGCGTGTTTTCCCTCCCCTCTATTTAGGTTCTGCTGGTTTCCAATGCTGAAACATCCTGTAGTATGTGTTCTGGTGCAAGCCTGTGTATTTCTGTTATAGCTTTTCACAAACCGGCTATTCATTGTTAGGAATCTGGATAAGCGGAAGCGGCTGCTGATTGCCATGGATGTGGCCTTTGGGATGGAGTATTTGCATTCAAAGAGTATCGTCCATTTCGACTTGAAAAGTGACAACTTGCTAGTCAATCTTCGTGATCCACATAGACCAATATGCAAGGTTAGTTGCTGGTTTTCTTCCATCTAGTATTTATGTCCCTTAATATTTCAGTTACATATATGCAGGCAGATGTGCTGATTTGTTGAGTGAGAGTTGGTATTAGTTGATTCTTCAGACTCCTGTCGGATACCAAGCTACAGTTCATTTTCATCACAATCTTTCTCCTTTATGCGTCGTGAGGTTTTGTGGTGCTGAATATTTGTCTAAATATCTAATATGAAGAGGAAAACCTTAGTTAGGGGTCTTAAGTTGAAATTACACGGCTTTCAGTGATGGCTCATTTGGTACGAAGTTTGAGTTAGACATCAGAAACCACATCCTCGTTGATTTGAGTGAAATATTTTTGTGCTGCTCTGGGTACAAGAGAAGAGAAAAAAATGTTTCCAAATGTTAGCTTCATCGATGCATAGAATTGGACTACCGTTATCCTTGATGGAGAACCTTCAAATTGGAGAGAAAAAATGGTTTCCAAATTTTAGCTTCATCGATGTATAGAATTGGACTACCGTTATCCTTGATGGAGAACCTTCAAATTGGTCATCTGCAGTGTTTGGCTTTCAGTTTTTTGATTTTTTTTTTCATCATCATTTCTCTTACATGGCTGCTTTGGCCTTCTATAATATGTTGCCTTGCATCTGGTCACAGAGAAGCCTTCTTTGTATAATGTATCTCTGTTGTACGTATTGCTGTTTAGAATTTCCCATCGCTTAGATAGGGTACTTTACTTGTGGAACCAATGACTACTGACTAGTTAATTTCCTAGATGCTTTAATCATCTATGACCCTCAGTTTAACACGAGTCTTGGTGTCAAAGGTTTGGTTTTGTATGCTTTCTATGAGCTGCTTAGCTGCTTTTTGCAAAGCACATATATGGCCAACCCCATTCGGGGCTATAGCTATGATCTTAAAAGATTTGTCTAAACGTGTGTGAACTGCATGACTTCACTGATGTTGAATGCCCTCTTGATTTCCTTCAACTGATGCTGATTTTGATTTTCTTGTGCTCATCAGTTCTTGTGCCTCTTTCCTCATTCTGTTTTCCGAGCATGCCTTTGGTTTTCCTTTCTTGGTATATTATTCAGGAACTCTTGCTTGCAGAAAGTAGAAGTCTCATTGATATCAGTTACAAAAGAATGGTTTATGCTTAAGTAGAACTGCCAGTGACAGAGTGAATCCGTGTGCAGTGAAGTATAATTATCCATTAACTTTAATGTGATCAAACTGTGTTTACGATTGTCAGGTTGGAGATCTCGGTCTATCTAAAGTTAAGTGCCAGACACTGATCTCCGGTGGTGTTCGGGGAACACTTCCTTGGATGGCACCGGAGCTTCTGAATGGCACCGACAGTCTCGTCTCTGAGAAGGTTGGTATCATTTTTCCATGATTGTCTCAGCTATCCTGGTTAAGGTGAAGGCTGATTTTTTTCCCCCTTCTTTTCTGGGTTTTGCTGTTCTCGGTAAATCCAGGTTGATGTCTTCTCCTTTGGCATCGTAATGTGGGAACTTCTGACTGGAGATGAACCATATCGCGAACTGCATTATGGGAATATAATTGGTAAAAAAAAATCTCAGAGTCTTTTGTTTTGTTGTAATATTTTCTTCGTGTTAATCTCACGAGCAGAAGCCTGCTTTGTGATGAGTATGTGGTGTTTTTTCAATGAACAAAGATCCGACAACTTTTTCTTCTACTGTCGTTTGGCTTACAAGTAAATTTGCTGTTGTTATCAGGAGGAATTGTGAACAACACGTTAAGGCCAGCGGTGCCGGATGGCTGTGACCCTGACTGGAGATCTCTCATGGAGAGATCTTGGTCAGCTGAACCATCGGAAAGGCCTAGTTTCACTGAGATTGCAAATGAGTTACGCGCCATGGCGACAAAACTTCAACAGAAAGGGCAGACCACGGCAACGAATACCAGGACAAATGCTTAACACATTGCATTTAAATTTTTTCGCTCCTCGCAGTGGTGAATTCCTGCTGCGAGTGATCTGTTGATCACTTGATCTGTTTGTTTTGAATTGTTGATTTTGGGTTTGCTCCCCTGAACGTGTTGGATTGTACAGAATATTTGTTCCGCGAATATGGTCTTTTCCGCTGTTCCGTAGTTACAGTCAGTACATAGGCAGTTTTACGATGCTATGAAGGTAATATATTTTCTCGATCATTTTGTTCGTCTTGGGTCATTGTGGTGCAGCGTCTTTTGCTGCCTGTGAATCGTGGTAATTACACTGCAGTATGCACGAGGAGATCAGTTGGCTTAAGCCGATATCACAGATCTGTAGGTCTCAAGGATTTGCCACAATTTGAGCACCAATCTATCGACAATGTTGAGTTGATGTATTTGAAGTTATGAACAATCGAACGCTGATGTCAAAACACTCACAGTAACATACAAATGCAGCGAAGAAAAACTATGGTAAGCTCGGCGAAAGGGAAGGCTTCGCGACCATGAGCTCACCACAATCGCTTATATATACCGTCTTCAGCGGCTTGTTCCACATCGCCCGCCCCACCTGTGCTCTTTCGTCTCCGATCAACTCCGCAAGCTCATTGAATTGACGAATCCTTTGTCCTGGCTCGAATGTAGGCACTGCAGCTATAGCCCTTATCACATCTAGTCCTGCGTTATCAAGACTCACACAATAAGCACTTCTGATCATCAGGATTTAAACCTTCACTATACACAGGCTTATCACATAGTATAACCTGTACTCCCTTTTCCTATATTAATCTAACTTTTTTTTATTTGATCAGATTAAAAAAAATTATAATTTTTTATAACGTTTTAACATAAAAAAAAAATCAAATCAATCTTATCTATAATAATAGACTCATTATTTTTTATAATAAATCTCATTATTATAAAAAAAAATTTTACTAAAATTCACACAAATTTAATGTTCTACATCAATTTTCGTAATGAACATAGAATATGGGACGAAAGAAGTACTTCATGACACAAGCTCATATGTAACATGTATAGCAAAATGTTGGACTTAGACACGATCAAAACGTTGTGACATGATCAAATGTTACACATGATCGAGGCCCTGACCTTCAAGCACGGTCCCGAACACAATGTTCTTCCCATCGAGCTCGGGGCACGGGCCGGGCCCAGTCGTGATCAAGAACTCGACATTCCGATACCCGGGATCCAACTTCACCTCCTCGTCATCATCATTCACCCCCAAACACAACGACACCACCCCGGCCCGGTCATGGCCCAACACGAACGCCCTCGGGTCCACCGCCTCCACATTCCGGGCCAGACCCTTCGAAGCCCGTTCCCCATCCGGCCCATCCCCCATCATCTCACTCCTCTTCCCTTGTCGGCCCGCTAATAAGTACTGGCCCGGCAAAACCTTGTGGACCACAGAGTTCTTATAAGAGGGCCCATTGGGCTTACACATTGTTTTAAAGTTGGAGACTGTGATTGGGACGAGTTTCCCGTACAGGCCCAAAATGACTCGGCCCATGGGCTCTGAGTCCGGACATGGTGGGACTGTCAATTGGGCTTGGGATTGGGTTTGGGCTTGACGGAAATATGTGGGACATATGCTGAAGTCCAGAAAAATACGATCTGTGATTGTAGTGTCTGATGTCAGTGATGGCGGCGGCGGTGATGCTGGCGGTGACGCTGATGGTGGGGTGAGGGGGAGGGTGGTGGAGAGGAGGAGGACGGAGCGGCGAGACGGCGTCGGGGTGGAGAGACAGGTGGTGATCGTACGGTGGTGGATGCGGCGGCGGTGGATGTGGTGGTGGATGCGGTGGTGGTTGGTGTGATGATGGAGTGGTGGTGGAGAGTGGTGGAGGAGCATGTCGGTTTTGGTTTACATCGTGTGGTGGAAGAGAGGCAGAGAGGGGAGGTACTTAGGTTTGATTTGGAGTGTGTGGTTCTTGGTATGTCATGTGAAGAAGGTGGAGTCCTAGTACTACTAGGATAACGTTTTGGACAAAGGATAAGGGTTTATTTGGTGTCATTCGTATTTTTTATTTCTTATTTCGTTTTATTCTGTATTTTATATGAATAAAAAAAATCTAAACTCTGAAAGAAAATTTTTGTTATAATTTTTTAATTCATCTAAGTATAACATTTAAAATTATTTACACACAAATCTGAAAAAATAATTTTTCGTTCTTTATCTTAACGATGTAAAAAATTATATCACTGATACAGGATTGAGATACATAATTTAAATTATCATTAATTTTTCATGATAATTTTTTACATAAATTTATATTTGATCGTCTAACAGACGATCCATAACCTAAACAAATTTATTATTGACATAAATCAATATTATCTTTATTTATTTATTCATCGAGGGAGTAACACTTCCAACCATAAATGACAATAAATATTTTATTATATTTTTCTATTACATAAGCACTGTTGTCCTCGTAGTGTACTCTATTCATCACAACTTACACGCAATTATTATTTCGATACAAAAATTTATATGTATTCTGAATTTTATATATTCCGATGAAAAATTTATATTTTTATAATGATGATATGATCTATTATAACAATTTAAAGAAGAGTTAGTAAGATATATTGTAGTAAAACATGATTGGTTTGTATTTTTTTTAAGATTAAATTTTCTTTTCAGAAAGATGAAAACTTACAAGTATTTAGAACAATTCGAATAGAAAAATATTACGTATATATGGGATCTAAGAGATTAAATCGTGATGGAGAGTGTAGTACCTATTGTCGTTCTTTGAGAAGGATTTTATTTATTTTTTTGACAAAATTCTTCGAGAAGGATTAATTTAATTGAAAAATGTTTTCATGAATCTATTGTCAAACAATATATTCCTCCCATCTCAATTTAAATTGAAACGTTTTGATTCCCCTGAAGAATTTATGTGTGTGTTAGAAATTATATATTCACTTCGTTCCAAATTAAGTGAAACAAGTTTTTTATACATGATTATTAAGAAATTTGGTTGAATTTGGTGTAAATAACCTGTTTGCTCCTTTGAGTGTGTGAGTGGGAAAGAACATGTAAAGCCCCATAAAATTACGATTAAATAAATATAAAAATTATGATCAAATAATAGTTCAAAAATTAATAAACGTAATGAAAATATGCGTTTTCTTTTCGCAATAAGTTAAAAGTAAGAAACGAATCTCGTTTCAAAGTTTTGAGACGAAACGTTATGTTCATAACATTAAAACTTGTGACGAAGTTGGGATAACTTTTGTCGCGAAAAAATTTTGAAAATTAAATGTTAATTAATAAATTGATTTTTCAAGCGTGGTGGTAAAGTTTGAACGAAGACTGTGAAAGATTTGGGATTGACTGGTCCTGCGATTAAACGAAACGGGGATGTTTTATTTTAAATTCTACCCACTATGCTTTTCCCTCCCTTTTTGCATTTGCCTTTGCGGATTCCAGCAAGCTTTTCCTTCTTTATTTCCTCCTAGTGCACCATGATAACCACCGCAGGCATCATCACGGACACCACCACGACAACCACCAAACCCACCTCCTCAATCCCCAGCTCTACCACTCTCTCTCGGATCATTCCTCCGTCTCACTTTGCTCTCAATCCCTCACACACTCTCTCATGATCTTCTCACTTTCTTCTTCCTTTACTTTTGGTTCCTCTTGTTTGGCAACATAATCAAGCTTCTAGGGATACCGGCAACAAGTTAGGTTGGCTAAAGGGGTCGTGAGGAGAAGGAGAAGAGGCGAGAAGGCAGAGGTGAGCTCAACTTATCCGAGGACGTGGAAATCGAGCTACTCCGAGCAAGGCAAACCAAAGCAAACGAGCTCAAAACAATCCAGACTCAAGGATGAGCTTCGTATAACTCATAACTTAGTGTTATATTGATCATTTGAAGCTAAATAACAAAGAAAAAGGCATGGAAAACAAGCCACGGATGAATAAAACGTGTTTTGAACCAAAAGACGAGTTATACTCGTGAGACCTCAAAACCTAAGGGTTTACATATCAAACAAGCCCAAAATTGATTAAACATGACAAGGACTAAGTAAATATTATGTTCATGAAGTTTTAGATCATTTGGGATTGAATTGATTGGGTAAAACACAAAAACCAACAAGTAGTTTTTTTTCCCAGTTTCTAGGCAGCTGTGACCTTCGAGATTAAAACGTACTTTGACCCTAGTTAGAGCCTGATTAAGAAAATTATCCTTCAGGAGAAATTGTAGAGGACTTCTTGACGTTTCCAACGAATCAAGAATCACCCAATTTGGTTAAGAAACGAGAAAGTTATGGATGTTTGAAGTCAGTGTAAGGAATCTGGACAGAAAACAAAAACTGAGCTTCGGGTAGTTTCGTATGTTTCCATTGTATCCCAAAAATGTGTACTTTTGATGTATTAATGCGTCGTGTCAACCCGTATACCTCATGCAACTATTAAAATACAATATTTGAATAAGAAAATGTGGTAAATTACATGATTAATTATACGCAGAGCCAAAAACGTTTATTTTGAGTAGAATACGTAATAGTTTGTGTATTCGGAAAACATACGCAAATTTTACAAAATAATAATGAAGCGTACGAAAGCGTGCGTAATGCTGTAATATACGTATTTGAGAACATTTAACATATAGAAATACAAATATGCT
>JAOVYX010017706.1:0-21649 GCA_035668315.1 Drosera spatulata | reverse complement strand
TCCTTAGTCATACTTCCTGTTTAAGGCTTGGTCTTGGGCGATAACTTTTTCCCTTGAATTCTGTTTAGAGTTTCTTTCTGTCTTTCTTTCTTTTCTGTTCTTTTTTTTTTTTTTCCTTGCTTTGGGTGGTAAATGAGATGCCTCTCTGCCTGATTTCAATTCAGTCTTGTTCAAGATAGCTGAGTATTTGAGTGAAAAGTCCTGATGCTTCTTTGCTCCTTGAAATTATGTTTTTGTCCACATTTCTGGTGCAGGAATGTACTTAAACAGCTTTGATTTGAATATCACATGCGATTGCCTTATCTGTTGGAATGAGGATGAGAAAGAGTATATGTCATAATACATGGATAGACACATTTTGCAATATCACCCTGGTCAAAGAGCTATTGAATATTGGCCATTTGCCCATAGACTATGTTAATTCTTGATATGCTGGTGTTCATGGCTATCTAAGAAAGCTCTTTAATATGCATAGTCATAGCTGTTCTCTGTTTGAAACGAGGCAGCACCTTGGTCTATTGTCCTTTGCTTTTCCCCATTGTGAAGGGCAGTATTTTATGATATGGTTGTCAACTTATGCTTGACAGGGAGTACAACCACTACTTGACGGTGTCCTAAATTATTTGCCATGCCCAACTGAAGTCAGTAACTATGCCCTTGACCAAAACAACAATGAAGAGAAGGTGATTTTCAGTTCTTGTACGGTTGTCGTCCATATTATCAGTAGTCCAATGTACTAACTTCAGCCTTCAGATATCATTATCTGGATCTCCAACAGGACCTCTTGTAGCACTTGCTTTCAAACTGGAGGAAGGAAGATTTGGTCAACTGACATATTTAAGGTGGTGTGCATCTTTCTTGTTGGTCATGCAATGGATGTTTCTCTTCTTCTTGTTAATTGCTTCAGATGGCTAATTGGCTTTCTAACAGTTTTTTCATGATTACAGAATTTATGAGGGTGTCATCAAGAAAGGAGATTTCATACATAATGTAAACACTGGCAAAAAAGTCAAGGTAAGTAAGTAATTAACAAAAGACTCTTTTCCTCTGTGCGATTTAAATTGTGATGAACTGTATCATTCTGCCTTGGATGCTTATACGGACATAAAATATTTTCTATGGAAAGTTCTCTCCTTCTTGAGATTGTCATGGTGGCTTTAGATGTATGGGAGTACCACATGTTGACCTGGTGCGGGCTCATATACTGTTTAAATGATCCGCCTTCCTTTCTTGATACAGGTGCCTCGCCTTGTTCGGATGCATTCCAATGAAATGGAGGTTAGTTTACTTTCCAAGTAAAAGCTTCATTCTGGCTTATTTAGTTGGTAAAACATCTTTGCGTTGGAGGAGCTAAAATGATTTGCTATCTATGCATTCTCTCTAATTATACTCCCTCCGTCCCAAATGAATTGAAACGTTTTCCTATTTGGGCCCCAAAATAAATGAAACGTTCCCTTATTTGGCAACTATTTTCATACAAAATAACCAAAACACTCCTACTTTATATCACATCAACCCATCCCACTATCATTTCTCCTCTTTCTTTCCCATTCCTCTCTCTCACACACTCATAATGGCAAAAAAGTCATTACCTATACAATTCAACACACATAAATTCCCATGCTAGTTTAAAACGTTTCAACTACATTGGGATGGAGGAAGTATCATTTTTCTTGCATCGCACTCTGTCAGAAATTTCATGAACCATGGTTCATATTTTATCCACTCCTTTGCTGCTTCGAGGTTTTATCTGTTTTGTACCACTGTAGATTATGACATTCTCATTTTTTGTATTATTTGTGTAGGACATACAAGAAGCACATGCTGGGCAAATAGTTGCTGTCTTTGGCGTTGACTGTGCTTCAGGTATATGTTCTGCAGCGGAACTTGCTATGACCTTGTGCCTTTCTAGCTTCTCCCTTGTCAAAGGGAAAAATGAATTTTGAGGAGTTGTGGAGTTCATATTGTCAGATATAAAATTGCTGATGGTCGGTATGGTACCTTCTGCTTTCTGTATCTAAAGGTTCTTTGATGATCAATCTTGCTAGGAAAGATCTATTCCAAAAAATTGAGAGTTCAGGAGTAGGCTGTCTAAGCTCTTTTAGCATCTTGTAGAAATACTCGAGGTTTCTCCAGTTCCATTGAAACTAAAATCAGATGCCAGACATCTTCAGGCTTCACTCTGTTCTCTGCCTTGTGGGGATATCTTTCTTGTTCCTTTGGTCTTTGGTTCCTATATAGTAGTTTCTTAATAGCATGCTTCTCTTGAATCAGGCGACACTTTCACAGATGGATCAGTTAAATACACGATGACTTCTATGAATGTCCCTGAGCCCGTTATGTCCTTGGCTGTCTCACCAGTTTCAAAAGATTCTGGAGGACAAGTATGTGACTGGAAATAGGTTTTGTTTCTTGTCATGTTTTTCCTTTTTTCTTTTGGCTTAATCACGAACTGTGGTTTAACACCTATTATGAACTCCTATTGCTTTTTCAGTTTTCGAAAGCCTTGAACCGTTTCCAAAGGGAGGATCCAACATTTCGTGCTGGATTAGATGCTGAGAGTGGGCAGACAATTATATCAGGAATGGGAGAGCTGCATTTAGACATCTATGTCGAGCGCATCCGTCGGGAGTATAAGGTGATTTCTCTGGATTCCTACTATAGATTGCTTTTGTTTCTGGTAGTATGATGTGTGGGATTATCCTATATCTCTCGAATATCTTCTGTGTGTCCCCTGCAGGTTGAAGCAACAGTTGGTAAGCCTCGTGTTAATTTCAGAGAAGCAATCACACAACGTGCTGAATTTGATTATTTGCACAAGAAACAATCTGGAGGACAAGGGCAGTATGGACGGGTTACCGGGTGAGTATTAAAGATAGCCATTCAAAGTTCCATCTTCCTTATCCCAATGCCAGTATTCAAGAGAGCCTTCCTAATAGGTAATCTTTAGCAAAACCTTGAAGTTTAATCTAAAGTTAAACTGGAGTTGCGTGTTTCTCAAACTCATTGATCCATCGGTCTGTCAAGAAAAGTTAGAACATTATTTTTGTGAAAGAAAAGTTAAAACATTATTTTTGTGATTTTATCATGTGGCTGGCCTTGGGTTGATAATAAAAGGATATCCAGGTCATAGCTTTCATCCAGGGGATTTTCCCGAAAGCCCTAGGCTTACTATATTCCTTTTGGGATCTACAGCTGTGCCCAACCAAAGGCTTGGGAATATACCTTCTCTACATAGGGAAAACGGTGATAGATGTCAAAGGTTTTTCTCCCCTTCCTGAGAAATATGAAGGCTGGTTCTATTTTGTCACATGGCAATCAGGATGATATTTACGCGAAGCTTTGTTCTGGAATCTGGATGTTAATTCGATCTAGTTGCAAGAAATTACTTCTTTGCCTTGCAGGACGGAGCTTTTCTTTTGCTAGTTAAACATTTGGAGCATGATGTATTGCTTGTCTCTTTCTTACTAAATATAATGTCTTTTGCTTCCTGGTGATTTTTTTGGCAGGTATATCGAACCATTACCACTAGGATCGACGACTAAGTTTGAATTTGAGAACTTGATAGTGGGTCAAGCAATACCCTCCAATTTCATCGCATCAATTGAGAAGGGATTTAAAGAGGCAGCAAACTCGTGAGTCCTCTGCCATTGTTTCCCTATCTTCCTATGGGGGCTTATAAGTTAAATTTTCCTTGCTTCTTGTTGATACACAACTCCTTCATTTGTGTTCAGGGGATCTTTGATTGGGTATCCAGTGGAATACATCCGTATTGCATTGACGGATGGTGCATCCCATGCTGTGGATTCTAGTGAACTTGCATTCAAATTAGCTTCGATCTATGCTTTTAGACAGGTACTTAGTACTTACATGTTTACTGAAACTTAGTTGACCTTGTAGTGCTCTCTTTTTCTCTCATATGCTTTTGGCTTCCATTTTTCTTCTGGGTCTGCAAATCTGTAGTCACACAGAGTACGGGAATGATCTCGCATAGATAATCTACAGCAAAGTACTCACTTTACTCTTTTTGTGGAAGCAGTGCTATATGGCAGCCAGGCCCGTAATTTTAGAACCTGTCATGCTAGTGGAGGTTAAAGTTCCTGGAGAGTTTCAGGGCTCCGTTACTGGCGATATCAACAAGTTTGTGTTTCTGATGCAAGTTTTTGCCTAGCGTTGTCGTAAATTGCCAGACATAACTTATCCCTTTTTTGCATTGCCTTAGGAGAAAAGGTGTGATTATTGGCAATGACCAGGATGGTGATGATTCTGTCATCACAGCACATGTAAGAAGCCCGTTTCGCATTTCTTATATTTCCTGTACTTGCAACTCTTCTTGATGTTGGCATGGGAAAACTCATTCTTGTTTGGTGCTTTTTTCTTATTGTAGGTTCCTTTGAATAGAATGTTTGGATACTCCACAGACCTGCGATCTATGACCCAGGTAAACAATGCAATCTTAGGCATTCGAGTTTGTTTATGGTTTTTGAGGCTCATCGTTTGTGCTCAGAAAGTCCAAGTTCATTACTCCCTCCGTCCCACAAAAGTTGACACGCATACGTATTTTGCATTATTTTATATGCCTGAATACAAGTCTCGTTTTCATATCAAATCACGTTTGATCATCCCGCAACATGTATTAGGTTGAAGTATGTAACTTATACAACCATTGATGTTCACGATAAATTTACAAAAACTACGTTTGATTGTCGTTGCAAGCGTATCAAATTTTACATCGACACGCGTGCAAAGTCAAAATGTTTCATCCTTTATGGGACAGAGGGAGTATATTTTATCGAAGGCATCACAACACCCATTTTTGTGAATGCCGTTTGGGCTTGGAGCATATGCTTCGATATCATGTTTGGATAGTCAAAACCATCAAGCACTTGCGCCTTATGGCTTGGAAGTCCCAATCAGGGTTTTTGTTACATAAATCAGAACTCACAATGCCGATGTTTTTGCAGGGAAAAGGCGAATTCACGATGGAATACAAGGAGCACTCGCCAGTTTCTCATGATGTGCAGATGGAGTTGGTCAACAATTACAAGGCAACCAAGGCCGCTGAGGCCTGAAAGAGGGAATTCCTCGCCATTTTTTGGGGCTTATACGGCATAATTAGTCCATGTACTATGTATACCTAGGACTAGAACTTCTCATTCATGTGTTGTATGATTGAACAAGCTCGAAGTTTTCGACTTAGGCTTAGAACTTTTTTATCACCCAATAAGTCGTCTTGTGTGTATAGACTAGTCTTAGCGCTCGGGCTCGGCTGTTGTATTTCTCCCGATGAATTGGTGAGCATATCTATGGGGTATGAATGATGAAAAATAAGTTATTAGTAGCCACAATTCACTGAAGTTCTTGAATTATTATCAGCTTTGTCTGCACGGATGTAGTAGAATATAAGCTGTGGACTCTGGTTAATGCATAATTAGTGTTTTTGTATCGAAACGACATTTCATAAGTGTAATTCATGAACTTATGGCGAAAGGAGTATGCTGGACTATCGTACTATTAAAGAGTGTAAGATTTTGTTCAATGGTAATTGCTCCTCCTTATTATGTAGTCAAGGATGGAGAACTTAAAAAAACATCAGAAAAAATCTTTGTATTATAAATATAATAGGGATAAGCGTTAGCCGCACACCTTATATTTGGTTAGATTGTGTGGATTTGGTGTTTTATTTGTACTCTTGAGAGTAAGAGTAATAAGCCATGAGGCTTCTTATGGTTGGAGATATGTACATTTTTTGAAAAAATTCAGAGATCTTTTATTATTGTTGATGTCAACCTATCTCTAATACTAATACCAAACGTAGTTCTTGTCAATGAAGGTTATTGATACGGTGCTTTAAACCTAATGTTGTCCCAGTAATATGCGATGCTATTCTAAGTACATGATTAACCTTTTGGCTAGTATGGGAGCATACTATACATCATGAAATATTATACACTCTTCGTTACATTATTTTTGTAATATTGATCGAATAGATACAAATTTAGATTTACCTCTTTTTTTATTAAATTTTAATTCTCAATCACATAATATTTGTCTCTCTATCTTCTTTAATTTTTCACCACATAATCCCTCGGTCCGTAGGCAACCAGTTAATTTGGCCCGTGGATCTATGCATGTGTTGATTTTTTGTGAAATTTGATGAAAAAGAATATATATTTTGAATGATAGTGGATTTTACTGTATTAATTATAAAGGGGTAGTGGAATGCGTCATAACACATCGTGATTATTTTTTTATTTTTTAGTTGAAAAGATTATTAAATAGAATATATTGTTTATATTTTATGACGGTCTGAATAATGCCTCTCAACCAGTTATATTGAGTGAATGGACCAATTTTCTTTTTTAGCATCCTAATCCAAATTTGAAGATGTTCATCTATTTGTAATAGATCTATTAAAAATCACGAATATATTTATTAATCAGTATAAAAAAGTTATCCGGATTTCGATTGTGATGACAACCTTCAAACAAAATTCTTAGACCGAAAGAAATATCCGAAGACATATTCATTGTGAACTGCTTCTTTTTACTTGTGAACTGTTTTTTTTATTTTACGTCAACTGCTTCTCTGTATTTATGAACTATTTCTTTATTATGCGTGAATTGTTTCTTTCTATTTGTAAACTGTTTCTTTATTTTGCGTGAACTGCTTCTTTATATTTGTGAACGTCTTTTTTATTTTATGTGATCTACTTCTTTGAATTTGTGAACTGGTTCTTTATATTTGTCAATTGCTTCTTTGTTATGTGTGAACTGTTTCTTTGTATTATTAAAGAATTTATTTTTTTATTATATATGAACTGTTTTTTATTATAAATGTTTGATCCAACTAAAAACTTTTACATTCTTCATAATTGATTTGCTTCATGTGAAAACAAACTTATGCATCACAATCGTTTAATCACTTCTTTACAACACTATTCGAACTTAATTGATGTAAATATGTTTAAGTTATAATTAGACATATAATAAAAATCGATATTAATCTGACGTTATGTCATTTAAGACATCAATTCTAACATTGTGAATTTTCACCTGAAACGTTAGCAATATGGATCATGCATTATTAAAGGGTAAATATGAAATG
Organism: Drosera spatulata; assembly: GCA_035668315.1. Taxonomy (NCBI): domain Eukaryota; kingdom Viridiplantae; phylum Streptophyta; class Magnoliopsida; order Caryophyllales; family Droseraceae; genus Drosera; species Drosera spatulata. Next base: position 14,542 of record JAOVYX010017706.1, on the reverse strand, counting down.
TTATTTATATAAAATGAAATGGAATCAATATGAACTGCATATAATCATGAATGTTGAAATCAAATTATTTGCTAAAACCATTACATGAATTATAAGGATCATAAATTTGTAATAATTTGATGATTTAAATGAGAATAACAATCCATGATTTAGTATCCTATGAACGCCTCTACTATCCTATGAAGCGAGCGTTGCGGCACGAGCCATAATACCGAGATGCAAACAGTCACGTTAAGTCGGTCAAGGAGGCCGAAGGCAGCGTAGCTTCCTTCTAGCGAACCTCGACAAAGCCGGAACGTGATACCGCGGTCTAGGCTTATTAGGCGACGTGTGGTTGGGGCGAGGAGGCGGTCGTAGAGGGCGATGGTGGCGAGCATGGAGGTGATGGTGAACACAGACATTGAGCCAGCAGTGATCTGGAAGCCCGCAGTGATGTGACGGTCCATGGTCTTGGCTTGTCGTAAGGGAGAATGCGGATTGTTGGGGGGATGCTGTGATGAGGATAATGCCTCATGCCCAGATCAGTACCTGCGACAAATTCAACATGGCAAAAAATGCCTTGATTCTTAAGCGATTCCGATTACTTGCGTTAAACTAAACTCCTAAAAATATATATTGAATAATAAAATAAAATCAAACGATTATAATTAGATTAAAATGAAAATAATATTCATCATAGCTTAAATTTACTTGGAATTTGCTGATAGAGGCAGAGACCGATCCTCATATTCATAGGTGAAAATCTAACCAAATTACCAAAAGCGAAAAATCCCTCCTTTTTGCCCCAAAGCACGTAACGCCTCATATAAAAACCAATCGCAATAATCTCCGATTCTCGCCGGCGAGTCTCCGCCGCCTCCGCCGACGAATCTCTCCTCTCCGGCCACCACCTTCCCCGATGGCCGATCGATTTCGAGTAATTCAATTGAAACCCCTGATTTTCCCCTACCAATTGATTGATAATTCATAAAATTAGGGTTTGTGTTTTGGTATCCAATTTGATCGCGTTCAAACTCGTCGATTCGAATTGGATTCTGATTTAAAAAATTGTTTCTTCAATCTGTTGGTGTTTGATTAATGATTATATGAGACGACATTGTTGAAAATTTGATTAATACTCGGTATATGAAACCTGATTAATTTGATCAATGGTGTTGATTTGGTGTTATGATATTGATTTGCCATTGATTTTTTATTTGATGTTATTGATTGCTGATTGAAATTGTTGCCTTCGGACTTGTTTCTCTGGAATTAGCCTAATCGTGCTTGATCAAGAGTCGGAGTCGATTTTCTTTATAGAAGGAATTTATTTGATATGGGAGATGTTTTGCTGATGTTGCATATAACCTAGAGATTGATATGGGAATGCTGATTGTTATGTTTACATCGATCGAATGGTTTTGGTTAAGTCAGGCACAAATGTGAATTTGTTGGAATATATGCGAGGCTTAGTTGGGAATTTAGTCTTATCTGTTCCTGTTATTCTCGGTGTAAAGGCCAATGTGGGCATAGAATTTTACCATGGTTATGTGTACATGAACAGGGAACATCCTCTCCGTTGTTTATCTGTGACGTCTTGCACGAAAATAAGTTCGATTTAAATGGTTGTGGACTAGCCATGCCATGCACTCCTGCCCACAAGAATGTCTCTGACTTACCAAAATCACTGAAGTTGTCCAATAAGATACATCCTTTCCTCTAAGTGTAACTGAGAATGTGTTTGAAATTTGAATTATTCATTGCTGGATTTCTGTTTCAACTTCATCTTTTTTGTCTGATCATCGACATTTTGTGTGTATTACTGTATTGTGTTATAAATTCAGCTGCATTATTAAGTTTTGCTTGAGGCTGGACTTCTTCTTGGCTTTTATGATTAAAGGGCATGCAGTGCGGAACATGAGCAGCTGTCATGCTTGAAGCAAATCTGTGTTTTAGTAACATATTTTGTATTTATCAATGCCTGAGGTTAATAGATCTAAATGATATTGTTGAATGTGCAGCAACATATGGTCAGACAAGGGTCTGTGCAGACACCTAGTCAGTCTGGAACTCGGTTTCATGGCCCAGCTCAGCCGATTTGCAATCCTCTTCAAATGAGACCACAGAGTATTGGTGACTATCGTGATACGCTCTCCCCGGACGAGCTCAAGTTTGTCCTGCAGAAAATGTAAGATTAAGGCTCATAATGAATTCTTTTCATGATCTGATTAATACTCGGACCATTTGCCTCTGCTCTGTCTATTTCAAGTTCTTTTGATTTATTTATTTATTTTTATTTTGGGGGGGGGGGGGGGTGTGCTGGTTATCAGGTCCTTTGACTTCCTTTCAGTGTAGGTGAGAAATGAATTGGAGGTGTCCTTCCTTCACTTAGGGATTCGTTCATACTTTCAAAGTTATATGAATTCGTTATGATAGAGGTGCTTCTGTTGAGGACTGGTCGAACAGTAGTTGAAAAGTGTTTTATTAGTAATGACCTTTTCTGATGTTTGATTATAAAAAAAGAAGAAAAAGAATCTGTTGTAGAACCATCTCCATCAAAAGTCAGAACTAATGATAATAGACGCACTATAACATATGTATCTTCCCTCATGCGAAAGCCTCATATGCTTGAAACGTGGACAATGCACTAGTCCAACTCAAACAAACTGCCCAACAAACACCACAAACGCAAAGACAAAAATTGGAAGTTGCAGGATTCGAACTCGTGACCTCAATGTCACACCTGCTTTGATACCATATTGTGGAAGCATCTCTATCAAAAGTCCGAATTAATGGTATAAGGCTCATTATAGCTTATGTATCTTAACAGAACTTTTTGTGATATCCGGTGGAAGAAGGTTCTTGCTACTCTTCATTTCTTCAGGAACCACCTTGAGTTGGTTGTTTGTCGTGGACCAAAAGATTACTACTAGTGAAAAAAACTGGATGTGCCTGGGTTCCGCTGATAAACTTTTAAGTTCGACCATTGACACTTTGTTTTTGAAAATGCGTTATGCTTATTACAAGTTATATGGCATGATCACCTTTAAATATTTGTTTAAGCTTGGTAAGCAAGCCCGAAGAGTTTCTAGGTTGTTTTTTTTGTGACTCAAACCATGATGTTCAGTTGCAACCACATGGTTCATAATAGATGTAACTTGATCAGAACGATGGGGAAATTGTGGATGAAAGTGGATACTAGTTCCAAACATGTCATCTTTATCTTGCCATTCATGTTTTACACATGCCATATGCAATGCCTTTGAGTAAATAACTAGTAAGTTGATGATAAGACATAAGAAGTCATTTTTCGAAGTTATAATTATTCTTTAGTTGTCCTGAAAAAAAAATTATACCCGAACAGATTTTTTTCTGGTATAATTCACTCACTGGTTTCTATTTTTACTGCTATCTGAAGCATTCTTGATTCTTGAATGCTTGTGTTTATGTTGAACATATATACATTTTTTAATTCATAGAAGTAATGCTTGTTGAACGTTCGTATCCTATGCTTTCTGGCTACTGCTGTCATGCATACATTCTACACCTTTGGCACTTTAAGCTAAGAATCCATGTTATTTGAAATGCTAGTCCCTATGACTGTTAATTTTACTTTTCTATGCCAAAAATCTTAAACGGTATTGTCATATCTATAGTGTGGTGTGGACTCTACATGATGGAAAAAACAATTAGTTTATTGTTTTGCATGAAGATTTACCGTTTAATCTCTTTTTCTTCTATTCCAGCATCGATTTCCTGAAGCCGCAGATTTATGGCATCTCTAAAGAGACAGCATTGAATGTTCTGAAATATGTGGTGGAGTATCACCACAAAGCATCTACCACAGTGGTAGTTATCCTGATTCCAGTTGTAGTTTTTGTTATTTTACTGCTGTATTATTGGATTAAATATACCTATTACCTCTCTTAGGGTTCAAATTCCTTTTTATCATGTTAATGAGTCTTCAAATAATCTGAGCACAACATTGGTGCTATCTTGATAGGAGGAATATATGAATCCAAATACTGTGGAAAGTCATGTGAGAAGTGCGATTGGTATGCTAAAAGGATATCAAGCTCTTCAAAGCTCAAAATTGGTTAAATCTTCTCCTTCAGTGGGTGTCATGATACCCACCCCGGGTATGTTGCACAATAGTCATTCAAACATGATGAGTCCGGACTCTGCAAATGGTTTCAACGATCCAGAAGCCAGTTCCAGTATTTTATCGTCCTCATCTTCCAGTACTGGAATCTTGGAGCCAGATGCCACTGGGTCATCTATGACCATGCTTGGTGGCACATTCCGCACTGCCAAAGGTATTATCTGCTTGTAGCATTGGTCGACGATGCCATAAGTTTTATTACTGTACACTTAACTACAATGTCTCTGTGTTGTGTCTCTAGGTTCTCTATCAAACAGTGGCCAAACATTTCACAATTTTTCAAATAGAGACAGCAAAAAATGTAGTGTTTCTCCATCAAATTCATGCCGAAACATCAGTGCAGCAATGACTGGGTCCACGGCTGCAAGCCTAATGATCTCTACCCATGGATCTGACTGTACTGATGGTCAGTATACACCTATAGAATCTGGTGGTCGATGTGCTGGCTTTTCCACTGCGGATTCCTCTGCGTCACAACAGATAATGCCGCGGAGGCAGCATGTTGGTGAGCCAGTTACTTGCTTCTTGCAGGACGTAGGGAACCAAATACGTTCTGGTTTCAGGCCAACCATTCAGCAAAGATCCTTTGCATACAATAATGGATCTGGGGTTTACCCGTTTGAGAAGGGTTCACAAATGGTAACTGACTCGGCTTCTCCTGTGAGCTATTTGACTGATGTGAAATTCGGACTTCCTCCTAGACTTCCTCAGCAACAGTTTGATCATCATCAGCCAATCTCCCTTATGCAGGGTATAGTTCTTCTCTGTTGCCTTACTGCCTCTCCTCTCTATGTCTTCTTCCCAGAATACTGTTGCTCACGTGTACGTCTTTTCGTAATCTGATTACAGCATCTTTATAATTATTTTACTCTTTATTCTATGATATTATTCCAAATGTGATGTCTCATTTAGCAGGTGGCCGGTCTGGTTTAACCACTTCTTATCCAACCGTGTCAAGAAGCTTTCATGGTCATGAGCTAGCTGTTGGATCGATGAACATAACTCAGAATTTTAATCAGGTCAGGTTGCTTACCCAACTTCACAGTTCAGGTATAAAATTAAATGAACAAAACGAAAATCTGAAGTTTGAAATTTTGCAGCCAGCTGAAGAAGATCTTTCACGTTTGCGTCTACAACACCGAAAACCTTGTCATTGTCAGCAGCAGCCTCTATTTATCCCGCAAAACCAACTTCGTAAGCCGTCTGATGAGCCAACCCAAGCAATACAGAAAACAGAGACCTGTGTTCAGTTGCCTCTTTCAACTGATGCTCGTAATCATGTATCACATGAAGCTCCATTGAACTGTCAAAATTTTCACCCAGAAGTTTCTGGGTCTTTGCAACGTGAGGAATTTCCGCTTCATGTTCAGCCAAATCTATATGACGCCTGTACTATGGGGGTCCAATCTCCATTAGTTGAACAGGACATTCTCTCCACAGCGTCCTCTCATCATATGATAGCCCTACAACAAAATCAACATGTTGTCGATACCCAAAAGAGAGTTAATGGTCTCCCTATCAGGGTTGGACAAGAGATGACAGTGCGGGATAGACAGTGTGCTGAGTTAGAGGATAAAGTTTCTTTTCCTGGCGATTCACCTCATTTTCATAGAGTGCAAGAGGTGCTCTCCCCGGGAAACAGTGGCCATGATGAACCTGAGTGCTATAATATATCTTCGGGAGGCTCAATAAGTAGTCGAGCCATTTCACTGAGAACCACTGAATCTGAGCCAAATCCAGAGATTGCCTTTGACGGAGCTGGGAGTGGCATCTCTGAATGTATGAGGCTACGTCGATTGTTTTTTGCCTTACGCCATGGTCGTAGTTGTGGAAATGCAGGTACTTGCCCAAACCGTAGCTGTGAAGATGCACGAAAGCTTTGGTTGCATGTTGAGAGATGTGCAAGATTAGATTGCTTAACTCGATTTTGTCCTGAGAGCAAGCAGGTGATAGCTCATAGTCGGAAGTGCACAAATCCTACTTGTCTTGTTTGTAGTCCTTCCATGAACTGGAAACCACGGGATAAGGCTGTTGCTTGTCTGGAACCCAGTTGTTCGGTTTCAATACCAATGGTTGGAAACTCCAAAACATCTAAGATTGGGGATGCTAATGCTATCCTCTTGGAATCTTCTCAAATTGTTGAGAATAAAGAAGATTTGCAATCTTCTCCAAAGCGGTTGAAGTTGGAGTCAGTTTCTGATCCAGTTATTCCATCAGGAGTCAATCCATGCATTTCACTCATTGCAAATAATGATTCACATGTTCCAATGGATCTGCAGCCTCAAGGTCTCCCGAGCACTGGTATGGAAATCAAGTCCAGATTGCCTGAAATGAAGGTTGAAACTTGTGCTAGCTCTGCGTCTCCTCATACTCAGTTACAGATGGAGATGGATATCACTGATGCTGACAGCAATCAAAAGCCTGATAATCGTCCCCTCGTATTATGTGATTCAGTTGTGATTGGTAAGCTACAAATCGTCAAACATGATATGCAAGCTAATCAAGAAAATCAAGCCCCACCTTCTGAATTTGCTGCTGAAGTCAAGTCTGGGAAGCCAAAGATAAAGGGCAATGTTCGATCACTCATATCAGGTGATTCAGCTGTAATTGTTAAGCAGGAAATTGGCAAACATGACCAGGATATGCAACGTAATCAGGAAAACAGAGCCAAGCCTTCAGAATCTGCTGCTGAAGTCCAGTCTGGGAAGCCAAACATAAAGGGCGATGTTCGTCCACTCATATCATGTGGTTCAGCTCTAATTGCTAAGCAAGAAACCGCCAAACATGAACAAGATATGCAAGCTAATCAAGAAAACAGAGCCCATCTTTCCGAATCTGCTGCTGATGTCAAGTCTGGGAAGGCAAAGATAAAGGGTGTGTCCTTGACTGAATTGTTCACCCCAGAGCAAGTTAGGGAGCATATAACTGGTCTAAGACAGTGGGTTGGTCAGGTTAGTCTTTGAATTTTAATGGTTATTTGAGGTTCGTACGGACCGCTTGTTGCTGTTCTCATACTTACGTTCATGATTGTCATTCATCCTATTTATCTCTACTATGTAAAGAAGACGTCACTTATTGAGTGTCATAGGTGAGCACAATCTATAAAACTATGTTTACGTGCAAGTAATCACCAACACTTAAATAATGGAAATTTGATTTGTTCTTCGTCTATAGTTAGGCCTTGTTTGAAGCTCAGGGCTTGAAAATTACGCTAGCGTGCATTGTCTTGGATGTGTATTATAAAAGCCATAAAAGTTATTTACCCAAGATTATACCATTATCTTGTATCCTTAGCGAGGCTTGTTCTCAATTTTTAAACAGCTCTCTTATTTGCTGAATTTGTCATTTACATTGGTTTTTTTTTTTTTTCCCCTATGATAGAGCAAAGCAAAGGCTGTCAAAAATCAAGCTATGCAATGTACGATGAGTGAAAATTCCTGTCAGTTATGTGCTGTGGAGAGTCTTACTTTTGAACCTCCACCTATGTATTGTTTTCCATGTGGTGCTCGTATCAAGAAAAATAACATGTACTATACTGTTGGAGTTGGCTATACACGATATTACTTCTGTCTTCCATGCTACAATGGTAGCCGTGGTGGAGAAGTGATGGTTGGTACAACTACTATTCCCAAGTCAAAATTGGAGAAGAAGAGGAATGACGAGGTTATAACGGAAGCGGTAGGCCCGTCGTCCATTGCCTATTTTGCCAAATGATGGAGGTACTATAATATTCTGACTGACAATGTTTTCTTGTTCTGCAGTGGGTTCAGTGTGATAAATGTCAGTCCTGGCAGCATCAAATTTGTGCTTTATTTAATGGGAAAAGGAATGACAGTGGACAGGCCGAGTATGCTTGCCCGAATTGCTATATACAAGAGGTGGAAAGTGGGGAGCGTGAGCCTTTGCCTCATAGTGCCGTTCTTGGAGCTAAAGATTTGCCAAGAACATTGCTTAGTGATCACATTGAGCAGCGCTTGTTTAGAAAACTAAAGAAGGAAAGACTGGATAGAGCACAACAACAAGGAAAAAGCTATGATGAGGTAATCACCTTCGTTTAGTCCTTGCTACAATGGTGGCAAGTTTGAAACTGTCCCTGGAATTATATTTATCACGCTTCTCATTTTCAGCCTTTGATCAATGCTGTGTTTTTTCCTCCCCAAGTGGTGACAATTTTTCGAGCAACAAGCAGAACCAGAACCAATCTTGTTTATCTAGATGGATGATGATTTGTTTTTTTGATAATAGAGGCGTAAAGGACATTGAATGGAACTGTCGTGTCAAGCTGCTGACATTAGGTCTATGTAATCGAAGCTCTGCTGTGGCATCATGTTTGAAGTACAATTTTGAATGTTTTCTGAAGCTTTGAACTTTACAATGGTCCTTCAGAAAGGAAATTTAATTTCTATACATGGATATAGGAGTACTGTGTTTTTTATTCCCCCCTTTTTGGTTCTTTTATTTCACTTTTCTCTATATTTCCTTTCTTTTTTAATATTTCTTTTTCTGTTTTTTCTGGCTGGAATCACATACGGGCTTAGACTCTCTGGAAAAACTTAATGTTTCAGGGATTGTTTACTTGTATGATTTTGATTAAGTACTTATGTTTTAACTGCACATGTCCCCGTTTTCATTGCATTATCAGGTTCCTGGAGTAGAAGGAATTGTTGTTAGAGTAGTCTCATCGGTTGACAAAAAATTAGAGGTAAAGCCACGCTTACGCGAAATTTTCATGGAGGAGAATTATCCTGTTGAGTTTCCTTACAAATCGAAGGTATGCTGTCGGTGCTCATGGAAGTTATTTATTTTTTCTGTTGCCATGTTCCCTCATGTGGTTTTCTTATGGTGAAGGCAGTCTTGATTGATTGCGTGCTTCATCTTTAGTTGATTACATAAGCTGTTGGTTTTCAGGTGATCTTGTTATTCCAGAAGATTGAAGGAGTCGAAGTATGCTTGTTTGGCATTTATGTCCAAGAGTTTGGATCAGAATGCCCATTGCCAAATCAGCGCCATGTTTATCTTGCCTATCTGGACTCTGTCAAATACTTTAGACCGGATGTTAGAGCAGTCACTGGGGAGGCCCTCCGTACATTTGTATATCATGAGATCTTGGTAATCTACTTCGTGTTTTGCCGACATTTCAGATTCTAATCTCACATCTCAGTTGTATGTTGTATGTCTCACTTTATGTGATCCAATATCATGCGGCAAGGTCAGCTTCCAGTTCTGACATTTGACTCCTCTTCACCTAATCTAGATTGGATATCTGGAATATTGCAAGAAGCGTGGATTTTCAAGCTGTTACATATGGGCCTGTCCTCCACTCAGCGGCGAAGATTATATAATGTATTGTCATCCTGAAATTCAGAAAACACCTAAATCTGATAAACTGAGGGGCTGGTAAGATCGTCGACTGTAAAGTCACTAATGAATTTGATTTGGTTACATGTTGATGTGACGAGACTCCGTTTGGTGGGACGGATCTCTCTTTTCCAGGTATTTGTCAATGCTGAAGAAAGCGAGCTCAGAAGACATCGTGGCTGAACTGACGAACTTGTATGATCACTTCTTCCAATCCACTGGTGAATGCAAAGCTAAAGTAACAGCTACTAGGTTGCCAAATTTTGATGGCGATTATTGGCCTGGCGCTGCTGAGGAAATTATCAACCTGCTTAACCAAGAAAAAGAAGGTGGAGAAGTGATTAAGAGAGGAAAAACTAAAAAGATAATAACGAAAAGGGCGCTTAAGGCAGCAGGTCAATCTGACCTCTCTAGCAATGAATGCAAAGATCTTGTTTTGATGCAACGGGTAATTTACCATCCCCAAGTTTTCATATTGTAATTGATTTTGTTTTTCCTCAAATTTTACTGCATTAGAAAGTTGTATGTTCTCGTGCAGCTCGGGGAAACGATGGGCAAATTGAGGGAAGATTTTATCGTGGTCCACCTGACTTACTCGTGCACCCATTGTCGTGTACTAATGGTATCTGGTAACCGTTGGGTTTGCAAGCGGTGCCCAAAAAAATTTCAGCTATGTGACAAGTAAGAAATCATTTTCAGAGTTTTATAGATTTCATGTTGTCACCCATTATAGATTTCATATAGAGATTGAGGTTGCTCCTTGAAATTTATTCATCTGAATTGCATAATACATATGAACTACGCGATAGGCTCTGAGCTATGCACTGAGCAACTGATTGAAGGAAAACCAGGCAGGGACGTCGTGTTCATTTTGCTTTTGGTTTGTGAATTATGTAACGTGGTGAGCTTACTAGCTTTGAGAAATTGGTTGTAACTTCAAGTGTTCTTTCACGGCAGATGCTATGAAGCCGAACAAGAGCTTGAAGTGAGGGATAGACATCCTGCAAAGCTAAAAGAGAAGCATGCACTTTTTCCGGTAAGTTGTCCATGCATTGGAGCTCTATATCGGATAATGAATGATATATACAGAAAATTGAGCTATTGTTGAAGTTCTGAGCAAGTAGCTAACTTGCCTGCTTGTCAATATTTAATTTGGCTAAATTTACAGGTACCGATCACTGATGTGCCAGAAGACACCAAGGATAAAGATGAAATTATTATGAGTGAATTCTTTGACACACGGCAAGCATTTTTGAATCTTTGTCAGGGAAATCATTACCAGTATGATACGTTGCGCCGTGCCAAGCATTCTTCAATGATGATTCTGTATCATCTTCATAATCCAACAGCACCAGCATTTGTTATGCCATGCAATGTCTGCCAGATCGATGTTGAAAGTAGTCAAGGGTGGCGTTGTGAAACTTGTCCTGATTTTGATGTTTGCGATGCTTGTTACCAAAAAGACGGCGGGAGCAATCATCCACATAAATTGACCAATCGCAAAGGACCAAGACAGATACCTGTTGTACAGGTACTTCAATTCTTTTTTTTCTTTCTTTTTTTTGTCTCACCTATTTCTATGTTTGTGCGAACTCATGCATTTTTGGTACAAGGATCCTAAATTACGCCATTTTCAGCAATAGTAGCAAACTGAACCATGTTTCATATAACCAGACTTTCCCAAATCTAAAACCATGTATTATTGATGCAATATGTCTGATATGAATATTTATAACAAATGCAGCTAAAGAAAATCCTTCAGCTTCTTGCTCATGCATCTCAATGCCGTTTACCCGCTTGCCAACATTCTAAATGTCGAGCAATTAAGGCGCTTTTCTGCCATGGAAAACAGTGCAAAGTTAGAGTAGCAGGGGGTTGCGCTCGCTGTAAAAGGATGTGGCAGTTTATTCAGCTCCATTCTCGAGTTTGCAAAGATCCAGATTGCGAGGTCCCCCGGTGCAGGTGTGTTTCTATTTTCATTCTCTCGTATTTCGTAGGATAATGTCTTGTGTCTGCTACAGTATTAATCTTATATCTCATTCCTGTTGCATTCCTCCAGGGATCTACGAGAATATTTGAGACAGATACAGCAACAGTCTGATTCTCGGCGTAGGGCAGCAGTGATGGAAATGATGAGACTAAGATCAGGAGAAGCCACCTAAAACGGTAAATAACCATTGTGCACATATCTGGTTCACGTATCTGACATTTTAAATGGAACTCAGATGGTGTCATCGGCAATAAAGATGATCACAGGTTGAAGCAGCGATCCCAAAATAGAGTTTAGAGTTGACATAGATGCACAAGGGACCTTGGACATAAGCAGATTCACCAGAACAAGGTTCAATACATCATCAAATAAGCTTCGCCGTATCATCGAATAAGAGAAGTAGATTGCATTACCTGGTGCGGGTGTCCTGCAAGGCTTCTATCCCATTCATTCTTTGGGACCTTGTATAGTAAATTTATTTAGTTCAGTAGTCGACAGGGAGAGATTTATGTGATTAATTTTTCTCTCCTTTGTAATTTCTTTTGTATGATAGTTATACTATTATTGACAAGGAAACTAAACACAATAGACTGTCCTTCCTTTATATGGTTTATGGAGTCATTTTCTATGCTTCGTTATGTACTGTGCTTGTCAACAAGGGGCTTGCTCATGGTAAGCAACACTTCCACACTATGTGTTAGAACACTTGCTTTAGATTATATAAAATAAAGATTCTGTAAAATAAAAAAAATAGAATGATGATGTGATAAAAATTAAAAAGATGTGTTGAAATATGTGTTAAAATTATAAAAATTATAATATGAGAAAGAGAAATTTTATAAAGTTATTGTATTATTGTAGCATTCTTCATGACATTATGTATAATGAAGTGTGAAAAACAGAGAGGAAAAAAATGGAGATTCTTAAGAGGTTCGACATGTACAACGACCCCCAGTAAACAATCACTCTATATTACAACATACACCGTATATTACAGCGTACATCACTCTATATTACAACATACACCGTATATTACAACGTACATTTCATCCTAAGAGGTTCGACAACCCAAACTTTTAGAAAAAAAATCTTAATCTTAACAAATACAAGTTTTTAGGGAAAATAAAACATGTGAGTACGAATCATAGGCAAGCATAGAGCAGTTCAGGCATGAGAAACTGAGCATCGTGGAATAACAAGTTTCATTTCAGCAGAAAACAAATTTACATGACGATGACAAAAAAATTTACTTAGTAAAGGCCCTCTGCATAGGTAGCTTCACCAGTTATTTAATCTACACTTGATTCAGGCAGTAATGCGAACAAGACAAATAAATATTTACACCACGAATAGCCTTGGATTCAAATTGAGTAGAAGTTGGAGTGGAATTTGGTTTTTTTTTTTTAAATAATTCATACACAAAACAGACATAGATGTTATGGGTCGAATTCTTTTTTCATATCTTTCCCCTCTTAGATCTGAATCGAATAATTTCTTCATCTTCCATAAAGGATCCGAAGGAAAGCAAAGTTTCATGTTCGGTTTTGAATTAGAGACGTTAAAAGGACTAAATACACGATGTAAAAGCATCGTCTGGATTGCACACACATCAACAGGTGAATTCAGTTTTGATTTCTGCAGACAAGCTGCTGCACCGTGCTTGCTCAGCTTCTTCAGTACATATGCAGCAGCAACTTGAGCACCCAAGGAGGGGTAACCGTAAGTCAAACAGATCAAACCTCCGACGAGAAGCAAGCTGTTGGTTAGTAACTTCTTGGAAAACTTCCTTGTCAGCTTCTTTGCATCGTCTTCCTTCTGTGCTTCCGTTCGGCCATGGTCAGCAGACGCTGCAGCGATTGGTGGATTGGATGAAGATGCTGCTCCAACCTCTAATTCAGATGGGACCTGCACAAGCATAAAACAGTCACCTTGATGCTCTTTAATAGTCCTGACAAAGAATGTAGCTTCAGGATATCTATAGAGCATTTGATAACATGACTTTGGATTTTGGAACAATCCAGGCTGCAAGTAACAGAACAGACAATTCAAAGTATCCTATCCAGGTGAGTTAGGATTAGACCAGGACAGTTGTAAAACACTCTCTTTAAATAACTGAGAAAACCGCAATTAAGCCAAACAATTTTGCAGCGTCATGCATACTTCATCTCGACCAGAAAGCTGGATCTTTTGAGATTTTTGACCTCCATAACTCTTTGGTCTCGATACATTTGTTGCTTGTCGCATATGCCATTGAGTTGATCATCTTTTCAGTGTATAATTTTCCAGCTTGTGTTCTTGCACGCTCCAATCTAAAGCGCTGTCAGGTTCAGCAGAGCTGGGGAAAGAACACACAAGAAATCTCCATAGAACAACTTAAATACACACCAGCTTAGTACTCTCAGTGCTTGGTTTTTATCAGCAACGAAGCTAAATGGCACATATTGGCACGGTCATCCTTCAGGCCCAAGCAGCACCAACAAAATAGAGGAACAGCTTGGTATCCATCTGAGAATGCTCAGATGACTACAAGGTGATAATCGTATAGAATGATCAATCAGCGGATACTATACACTATAAAAATCATCGGAATCCTGAAACTGGAAACACATGAAAAATATGAGAAGCTTCATCAGAGCCAGGCCCAGCACCATGAATTACCTCAAGGTTGATCAGATGACAGAAAGACATTAAAAAAATGGAATCACAACTGCTTGGGAGAATCATGTACTGCTAGAAATTTCACACAGTAGTGGACAGACAGAAAATTGCCATTTTAAAATGCTCAAGGATATAAATCAGCATCATCAACATCATCAAGCAGTTCATAAACCAAGAGATGTTTTCCTAGCACTTTCAAAAATGAAAAAAATGAAAAAAAGAGATGTTTCCCTAGGCTTGAGCCTAGAGGTGACTCTCCGAAAGTGGAGTTCACCGAATTTCAGCATGAATCTCAACAATAAAGGGAAAGAGATAGAAAGGAAGGGAGAAAGGGAGCTCAACCTTCTGAACAAGAGTCACAGCAGTTGCTGATGAGCCAGAACGGGAACCACCAG
>JAOVYX010017705.1:0-21651 GCA_035668315.1 Drosera spatulata | reverse complement strand
CCGTACAGATCCATTCCCCTTTTTCTGACTTGGATCAGTATCATATGATTGACTCCCCAACTTCTTAAACGAATTATTGACAACATAAGATTTCCCAGATGAACCTGAACAATCAAATCCAGTTAACAATCTGCAGTTCATCAAAAGTTTACAAGTCCATTAGAACGAAATAAGGAATAGCAATTGTACCAGAGGAATCTCTTAAACTTATGCGCAACAGGGGCCTGTCATCCTTGTACTTAGAACCAGAACCTTTTCCAAAAGTTTGACGGCAGCACATGAATAGCACAGCAGAAATAAAGAACGTGACAACAGCGGTTACAACAACTGCAGAGACAATGGTTACGTGATTATCATGATCCTTCGCCTGCCTTGACTTAGACTTAGAACCACGAGAGCCTGGAGGAGGAGGTGGCGCAGGAGGACTAGCTGGATGTTTGGAGCTAGGTGTATGTGTATGGATTCCCCGTGAAGGTGATGAAGAAGGGGATTCTGCTGTTCTTTCCAGCAACTCACGTGCCAAGCTCCGCCTCAAATTGTTGGGCGTGTCTAACTTTGAGAATAATGATTCAAGATGTTCCAAGTACCAATTTGTAGTGCTGACTTCTTCCCCGGACACAGGGAGAACAACATGTTCTTCCCTCAGACAATCGAAAAGATCACTGTCAGCTCCAAATGAATGCAGCACACTAAGGGCCTTCTTTATGTTCTTGTCAGCCAGCGCCTGTTCTAGCGGGATGTCACCATCAATGATGCTAGATATATCTAGGGTATCAAAACCAAGGCCTTCATACACTTCCTTTAATTTGATCAACTCGAGCTTGCACTTTGCCCATGATGACTCTGCCTGCCATCATAGAACATTGTTAATGAGCAGGACAATGGTGAGAAGTATCTCATGCAGTGAAAGTTTACAGCCAGCGGATAGTAGCAACAGGTCCAGAGTCATAAATCATTGCTGTCATCAGGAGATGATTAAGATCAAAATGTTTGTCAAGATAATTGACACAAACCAAAGATAAAGACCACTCTCAATATAACAGGTAGTTGCTAAACCTAATCAAAATAAGAGGCAATTTGCAAAGGTCATAAATCTGCTTATCGAACTGGCATAGAGAAATTTCCATATTTATGATTTATCCCGCTCTTGAAGATCCAAGATTACGTTTTCTTTACAGGAAGACACTATCTGATATTCTGATCGCTCGAATAGACTAGATTTTGGATATAAAGCAACTACTTATTAGTGTTGACAGGCTGATCAGATAGGAAACCGAACAACCAACACATGGACAATACTTTAGCTTTATGCAGCTTCAATGAATTCACGTCGTTAACATAATATCGACAAAAGCAGGTTTACTACACAAGCCTAAATTTCATCCTGCAAAAAGAACGAAGAAAACCTGAGCATTTTTAAACCATATTCATAATCCTCTCCTTGTTAAAAGCCAACTGAATACAAACACCGAAAATCCAGTTCAAGAACACGGCGCAGATCGACATACCGTGTTCTCATCTCTGTCGTCTGCAGCCGAATTCCCTAGTCTTCTAGGGGACTCCTCCAACTCCCTCACCTCAGCCAAACCCACTCCAAGGAATGAAATCAATACAAGCACAAGCAAAATGCAACTCCCCACCTTCATTGCACCCATTTCTACTTTTCATCAGCATTGAGAACAAAACAACCCCTTTTCACTCAAAATCTTCTCAAAACAAAATCTAAACAAAATCTTGAACCTAAACACTCAAAACTAATTATCCTCCCACAGCTCAAAATACACCAAAAACCTAATCTTCTCATCAATCTCACAGAAACCACCAAAATTGAAACATATGCAGAAAACCCAATTCAATTCAATCTCTATACTCCCATAATCACCACAAACCCATTTCGATTCTCGAGAACCCAAGCTGACCCACAATCCAATTTCCCCCCAAAAAACAAACCTTTCACCCAAAATTGAAGAAAAAACAAAAGCCCTAGCTTTGTTCATACAAAATGCCACAACAACATCCCCAAATCCCCAAATTTCAAAGAACCCAATTGCAAAACTAATCCAATAAACCTCCTTTCCTCAAGGATACACCCCAAAATCTAATCAAATTCGTGGGTTTTTTTCTAGGGTTTAGATATTGATATTTTGACCAGATCTATGAGAAATGAGGAGGGGAGCTGTCAAGGTTTGACGATGCGTTGACACAGAGTCGATGAGATGAATTTTGAAATGGGGACTTTTTGGACAGAGAGGAAACGGCTCTGGTTGGTGCATGGAAATGATGTAAGCGTTTCAAATTCAAGTGATTGGGACCCTTCAAGCCATTGATTGCTTTTTGTTGGTAGCTGTTGAAAGAAGGTGTTTGAAAAAAAGCATGAAGGAAAAATTCGGGTTCTTTGGACATTCATCCGAAGTTAAGAACATATCGATCTTGTAAGGGCAAGTCCATTATAATTTAAAAACAAACGATTGGTTTTGATATTTGATTATATAATTATTATTTTAAAATGTGATTTGTATTTTAAAATAAAATAAGATCAATTTAAATTCAATTGTATGAATTATTTCAACTTAAACATAAATAATTGATCAATTTAATTATAGTTATATTTATATCTGATATCAAAAGATTCAATTCTATTTTGATATCAATTTTAATTCATAATAAAAATATTATTTTTATGATTTAATATCAAAATATAACTATAACATCGTATGTATCCTCGGATAGCACATTGTGCATCGAATTGCTATGGGAAAGGGTCTTGGGACCCTAACCTGTCGAGTATTGTACTGAACTCTTGTAAGCATGAAGGGAGCAATAGAACTTAAAGTCCAATTGGACCTTTTCAGAAAAAAAAACAAAATATAAAAAAATATATTTATCTTAATATATTTTTTTCGTTTCATAATATAAATAATAATTATTTATTTAAATTATTTTAATATATATATATATATATATAGATAATTTTTTCAAAAAAATATCAAAATAATCATAAAGCACATCCCATTATCTTTTTTCATGATTATTATGATAAATCATATTTTCACTAAAAAGATATTCTTTTAAAAAAAATTCATAAAAAATCAACACACATAAATTTATACATCAGGTCAACCGATTGTTTATATTATAAGACAAAAGGAGTAATAGACGATATTTATATGAAGCAATACAAGTATACAATAAGAGAGAAATAAAAATGGTAAAAATGAATTTGTGATATGCCATTAACAAAATTAAGCATGACAACGAGGATCCAACAATGGAAATATTGAGTTAATGATTTTTTAAAATTTAAAAGAAAAAATAAAATGATAGTCTAAAGACAAAAAATTAATAATACAATTATTTTGACCTTCGGATCCTCCGTTGTCACATCTTGCGGTATATATGACATGCCACGTATTCATCAAATACATTAGGAAAACATCATTTCATATAAATCTGTATAAGTTTGGATCACATACTTTTTGAGTATGTTATAAGAGACATAAATTAAAAATAAAAACTAAACTTTTATTATCGAATATTTCTTTCGTCTCATAATAAATACTTATTTCGTCTCATAATATATATAATATTTTTTATTGTTGTCCCAAAATACTTGTAACGCTTTTTATTTTGACAAAGAATAAATCATATAATATCAAATCATCATGTTTTGTTACAGTACACTCATAATCTTTTTTTTTAATTGTTACATTTAATCCCACTAGCATTATAAAACTATACATTTATCATCAAAATCTATTAAAAATTAAAATACACATAAATCTTCATGTCGGGTCAATCCATTAATGTAATTTCAAAAAATAAATATTAAATACGTTTTTCGATGAGTTTCGTTCTTATATTAAATAATGTTTGATTGTCCCGTAATCACAATCGAATGAACATACATAGGTTATATTACAACTAATGCTTCATGATAAATTTCACGTAGAATAATGTTTGATCATTCTATTATGTTAGTTAAAATTTATCCCGAGAAACACACAAGTGTAATTGTTACGTTTAATGTTGGGACGAGGGAGCATTTTCAAAACCTCATATTATGACACATAGTCCATGTCTTTTTAAAAATGAAAAGAAAAAGTAAAAAGAAAAAGATGTTGGGTTAGTAAATTATCCTTCGTAGTTGTTCTTTTTTTTAATGAAATATACTCACTTCGTCTCAAAGTACATGTAATTGTTTGATCATGAATACAAATTTATGTGTTTATTGTATTTATATGGAATTTTTTATGAAAAATATATACTTATGTGATGATAATATGGTTTATTTTAATAGGTAAAAAAAAAGATAATGAGTATATTACAACTGAACATGATTGATTTAGTTTTTCTTAGATTAAAATTTGTTTCAAAGAAAATAAAATTATAAGTGTTTTGAAATAACTCAAATAAAAAAAATATTATATGTATTATAAAATGAAGGAAATAATTTCTACATTGATCATTACCTTGGTTACGTGAATTCACATTGCTGAATAATTAAAGTACTCCATTAAACTATAAAGTCCAGTTTTGACTCCTCATAATTGAATCCAGATAATTTTCTCTAGATCTATATGCAATTCAAATTTAACACATTATCTTACAAAAAAAAAAAAACCTCGCCACGACCCTTTTGTTTCCCTTTTCCCCCTCAATCAAATCCCTAATTTCTTTCCTCATCGTCGGCCAAATCACCTCGCCGGAGAATCCCACTGGCGACGATGTCATCGGAAACGGGCCACTCGATCTTCGACTGCGACGGTTTCATCGAGGATTTCAGCATCGGCGGCGATGCCCATTTCCACGACCCCAATTCCTCGTTCCATTGGGGGTTGCAGGGCTTGACTGGTCCCTCAAATGTCGGGTAATTTTGGTGTCATTGTGGGTTTGATTGATGAGTTTGGCGGTCGATTGGTTAGGGTTTGAGGGTGGGATTTTGGGTTCGGGTTGATATTGGGAATTTGGGGGATTTAGAGAATTTGGGGATTTGGGTTTTGGTGGTTAGATGCATGGTTGATAAAAACATGATCTTTTATGTATTGTTTTTGTGTTATACACGATGCTTGTCACAGCCTCGTAACTTTTTAACGTAAGCTTAAAGCTTTACGTACTGAGAACGGTGTGAAAACAAAGCGAATCAACAAGCCTAATAATCTCGCTAAGTGCACTGTGGGGAGGGGGAAATGTACGTCTTATGACCTTTGTGCTATACATTTATACGTCTGAGGGGAGTTAAATCCTTGACCAGATAGACGGCTAGAGGGAAGGGTTCTATATCACTGTGCTAACCCTTATTGACGGAAAGAGTATCAAGGGAACTCTAAAATACAAGAATGTTTTGTTGTGACTTCACAGAGATCATTCTGCCATAGGGAGGCTTTGCTTCATCATATCCGTGTAGCCAACCCCTTATAACAGGACGGATTGGTTTTTTTTTTTTTTTTGTAGTCTTTTGTTGTAGTTTTTTTCCCCATTTTTTCCGGGCAGTTTTGTCATATGTTGCTTGCTAATGGTTAGATCTGAACGTATTGTGTATTGTGGTTACTTTGGTGGAATTGGTATGATTTGTGAGAGTTGTCTGACGGTCAGGTGTTGCACGTTTTTGCCCTTATGTTCTTAGTAAATGTCTCATCTAGGTGTGGAGGAGGATTTGAAGCAAAAGGGATGTTAAGCTACGAGTTCTAGGATTATATAGGTAGTTGGAAACATTGCTAGAGGGTGATCATTCCTACATGTAAGTATAGTTTTTGGATCTAAATGGCTATGCTCGTGGAGGTGTGTTTTTTTCTGCATTTTAGGGGGGCGACTTAAATTCATAGATAGTGAGTTTAGTACTACTCAGACTTGTGCTTCAAAAATTTTTCAGATGCTGATTAATTAAATGAGGTGCTTTCAAATCCTTCTTCTTGTTAAAATTTGAATCAGATGATCTCGTTGCTTGGTAGAAGTGGTCGGTGACAAACCCGAAGATCTAATCATGTTGGTTCATATTTTGCTCTGCTTTCAATGCACAGTTCTAGTGCCTAGATTTGTTAGTCTTGTCCAGAAAGTCTTTGCTTCCTTTGTTTATCACATATGGTTTGTACAAGAGATGGAGTGATATGTTTGTTGTTGCCTATAACCTGCATGCACTACGTAACTCTTACATATGATGAAGGCGTGTGATTATGTGTGGGTTATCATATCAATGAGCTATAATTCATAGGGAACACAGCTAATGCTCTATTGCATTATATTTGTGATTTTCTAGTTTTTAGTGATCAATGCAACTGGATCTATTTGGTTTTACCTCGTCAAATTTTTGTCAGCTGCCTTGCTGTAGTATGTTAGGTGTCTTGTACTTTTTTGGGGGTAAGTTAAGGAAATCAAAAACTAAGTTCTATTTATATCTCTAAAACATCTTTAGTTTGACAATGCATGTGCCACGTTTATGATGATCTTCATGACTCATGAGGACATTTGGAAACAATCTTGTCCTTGTCCGCAACAAGGTTAAGGCTGCATAATTTTGTCCTTTGTAATGTTCACGGATGGAATACTTGGGTTCTGGTGGCGGCGGTGACGATTAATACATACTAAGGATATGACTCCAATCATGAGTCAAAATTGATGTCAAAATAGAATTGAGCTAAACTTGGTTCCAAATTTGACACCAGATAAGTGTAGATATAGTTGTCATGTCAGCATATTGGTAATTTTTTTGATTATTTATGTTTAAGTTAGATTAATTCACCAATAAATGCATAATTGAGTTTGAATTGATCCCATTTTATTCTAAAATACAACTAAACATTGAAGCGATAATTGTATAATTGATGCCAAAGTCAGCTTTTGGTGTTAAATTATTGCAATAGCTATACCTATTTTAATTTCATGATAACGACTTGCTCTAATAGAGAGAGTGATGAAGGATATTCCCATCTTTCTCGCCTTTATTTCCCCCCTTTAAGACAACACTGCTAGAATTTGGTTACATATCCAATGAATGATGGCTATGCTCCTTCAAATGATGTCGGCGAAGACAAGTGGATCTTTTATCTTTAAGTCTGTAATAATGTTCTCCCACATCTGAAATGTCATTAACTGGTTGGCTCGGCCTTAACTTTTGCTGTCTAGTTTTTGAGCAAGATCTTCAAGATTTATTTGTGTATTCATTTATTTGTCATTTTTGTTGACTTCAGTGTTTGAACTTGGTTCTTACTGCCTATGACAGTAACACGATCTTGTCTTTTCAGCTTGGAGTTAGATGGGACATGCGTAGATACAATTGCCCAGAAGGAGAATGTCTCAAACAAGAGGTAAAATGTTGTTCTTATACGCACTTACTGTTCAAATTTGTTGGGTTTGAATACTGAGCGTGGTTAAATTTCGTGAAACATGTTTTTCCTGTTTGGTGCATGGTTGTAGTGGGGCATTTTCTTGACAATTATACTTGTTGAGTAGGACCCTAGGACCTTCACGAGTGCTGAGTTTTCCTAACAGCCATTGCATGCTCAGAGTCAAATGATTCTGAAACATTGAAGTTGAACTAAGCTTGATGCCGTAAACATCAGTTGCATGGGTGTAATGGGATGTGGAACTTTTTGAAGGCAATAAGTATCACGAACAAAATACTGGTTATGCATTTCATTCTTGGCTTTGTCTATTTCATTTGCTTCCTTTTAGAGCGATTGGATGCTCTGAACTCGCATGCCCTGTCATCCCTTCTCAAGACAACGGAAGAACTTGGAGTGCTGCAGTTATTGCCCTTTAATATTTTCTTGCAAATCATTAATTTTATACTTGATCCTTTACCTGATGAAACCATGATTCACATCCTGTGTCAGGGGAAGATCTGAAGCATGTGGTCCTTCTAGCTCAAAAGCTCGCAGGGAGAAGTTGCGTCGGGATAAACTTAATGACAAGTATGGCTTTCTCTTTTGAGTTGTGCCATCATTGTATCTCTAGCACTCCGTTTGAGTGACAGACTTTCTTCTTAGGTTTATGGAGTTGGCCACAATCCTTGAACCGGGAAGGCCTTCCAAGATGGACAAATCTGCTATTTTGCTTGATGCCATAAAGATGGTGACAGAGTTGCGAAGTGAAGCGCAGGAATTGAAGGACTCCAATTCAAGCCTGCAGGAGAAAATCAAAGAGTTGAAGGTCAATAACCTTTTCCTTTTTGGTTCACTCGATCTGTCATTTGTTTGCTTATGATGACAAAGTCTTAGACCATGCTAATCTTATGTCGTGATAAAATATATTGGGGTAGCAAAATTCTATTTGGTTAGGTTTAGTCGAACTTGTTATGTTACCTGGTTAAATTTCTTAAAAGCTCTAGTTGTTATTAGATGTGCAAAACATTGTTTGTATCTTAACTTCTGATGGAAATTTCTAGCATGCCCTTGTTGCTCTTTGACGTTATTTTATTTTTTCCTGAAGGCTGAGAAGACTGAACTTCGAGATGAGAAGCAGAGGCTCAAGGCTGAAAAGGAAAGATTGGAGCTGCAGCTGAAGACCATGAACACCCAACCAGGATTCCTCCATCCTGCACCAGCTTTCCCATCTACCTTCGCCGCTCAAGTTCCGCCTGCGGCAGGGAAGTTGGTCCCATTTGTTGGGTACCCAGGAGTCGCGATGTGGCAGTTCATGCCGTCTGCAGCCGTCGATACATCCCAGGATCACACGCTTCACCCGCCTGTGGCATAATGGTGTTGGTCTAATGTTTTTGCTGGGGGTGTAGACTATGTTGCCGAAAATGGAATGTTTTGCATTGTCTATTGTTCTTCGACTCATAGTTTGTTAACTAATTTGTACCGAATGGATTTGACTGTGTCACAGAACGCACTTTTTTGTTTTTCGCTACTGCATTTAATTGCTGCTTTAGGTAGCGACTTGTATATACTAGCCATTAAGCAATAAGTATGCAATTTTCTTGAATATGCTTCCTTGGTTATATAGTGTGCTTTCTGCATTCATGACTACTGTTGGTTTTTATGGTCCATAACTGCATTATATCACTGTTTGGAACAACAATGTTTTCCAGGGAAAAAAATATGTGGCTATGAGAGCATATATGACATCCAAAATTTTCTTGTGATGTCATTGAAGATAGTGTTATCGTCAGTAATGTTTTCACCGTTGACAAAAAAAAATAAGGCTAAAGATTATTGATAATAGTATTTTTTTTCAATAACTGATGGTCAGAGAAATTTTTTAAAGGTCACATAACAATTGCCGGTTTCATACCTTAGTAAATTGATAGTACTAACATAAGGTCGCACAATAAAGTATACATATATCAAGCCAAGGAGAGTGACCAATAATGAAGCAAGTGACTAACCTTATCCTATATACTCATTTCTGAATATGCAACCTCTGTCAATTCACACACACCAACAACAATGGCTTCCAATCCCTTCAAGCTCCATTCCCACACATTCAACCACAAACCCTCTTCATCATTTCCACTCCCCAAAACCCTCCATCAACTTTCAACCAATCTCAATCACACCCATATTTCCATTTTCCCCATTATACCCCTAAAGCTCAAATCTTTGACCATTTTCTCCTCGCTCTCCTCTTTTTCTTCATCATATCCAAGTCCTCCCACATCAAGGCAAGAAGCAATCCTCCAAGCCAAGACATCACTCTTATCCGCTCACCCAAACCCAATTTTCAAGTCCAAGAAACAGAATAATCAGTCCAGGTATAGGGTTGAGGTCCCAGTAGTGGACGAGTCGCCTGATTCGATAGCCCGTTTAGCTTTCGAGGTGTTCGGGGACTTCCCGGTGAGGCGAAAAGGGTCTCAAGTTAGGATCTTGATGATTTGGGGTAACCCCATTTTGAGGGAAAAGGGGGTTGAGGCATTTGGGTCACTTGTTCCATTGGGTGGTTTTGAACATGGTGAGTTGGGGTCAGTTATGACAGTTGATAACAGATTTTTGAATTGGGTTGACTTGGTTGTGTGTTTGGCGCCAAATGTTTCAGAGTTGGGTGCAATGAAAAGGGTTGTTGAGAGTTTGGACTCAAAGCTGTGGTGTTGTTTAACCCTTGTTGGGGATATGAAGAGTACAGTAATTTTGGTGAGAAAATGAGAGGTTTTGTTGGGTCATTTGATGTGGTTTATCCATTCTTGGGTATGGAGGTTAAAGGGATTTTCAGCAAAAGAAATGGGGTTATGTTCAAGTGTGTTAGAGATGGTGTTTTGAGTGGTGAGAAATGGAGTGTCTTTGTTGAAGAAGAGGGTCAGTTGAAGGCGATTTCGCGGTTTAAGTCGCACCCTTCGATTGCTGAAGTCGAGTCTGTTCTGTATAACCTGATGGCGGCCAATTCGCCTGTTACCAAGTCTATGAAGTTCTTTAGGGATTTGGTGTCGAATGTCACGGGAAAGAAGTGATCGGATATCCGTGGCTGCGGTTCTTGAAGGTGATCATCTATGGTTTGCCACCTCTTAAGAAGAGCTCTTAAGTAAACGTTAAATGCTATGGGTTTAAATCTGTCAGTTATGGATAGGTTAAGATTTTGAGGTTAGGATTTATTTTAGGAGGTTAAGATTTGTTGTTAGGATTTGTTGTTAGGATTTGTTAGGATTTATTGTTTAACTACAGCCTATAAATAGTCTAGTATGATCTTTGAGAAAGACACAGATTTGTGAAGCAACGAAGTTTAGTAAAATCTTTCTGGGAAGATTGTTGGTCGATGGCCCAGACAACAATGGAATCATGATATCCTTCAATTTTTTTTTTTGATGTATTGGAGTTCAGATGATGAGATTGGGGAAAATGTTCGTGTAATATCCCATTGACAGAAAACTTGAGAAATCTTATGTGTTTGCATAGTTACTCACAAACACTATCAATTTGTATCGCCGTTTCCCTATTCTATCCTACTTTTGTCAGATTCAGATGAAGTGAACATCAATTCCATATCAAGGTTTTTTAAAAGTTCTGATTCATAATGGCGAATTAGATGCTGCATTGACCTACATTTTTGTTCTTGGTCGTGATTAAAATATGATGGGAGTGAAAGTATGATATTCAGACGTCAGAGATTCTGAAGCAAACTCAACACCAACAAAAAGGATTAACGACTAAGTACATATAAGGTCATACGTGGTTAAACGATTATAATTGATGATTAACAATAGTAGTATAAACGGATATGATTATAATAACTTCTAAACAATACTCCAATAAAGACCAACATGTACCTAATCTATCACTAAGTCACGCAGGCGGCTGGATCAATATTCGATGCACTTGAGGCTCAAATTATTATTCCTACCTTTCTTCTATTATAAAGGGAGCATTTGACTTCGATCGTGAATTTATAAAAAGATTGAATTTTTTTATTTTTATATGCTGTCCTCATCTTTTTAAAGATATGATGAGGTTCACCATAATGGATAAATATTTAATAAAGAATACCATAGCATTTAAAGAGTGTTTTAGTATGTGTGTGGAAAGAAATCTCCAAATAAAAAATATTTTATTTATTTTTAAAACAATTCAAAAAGAAAAAGTTTACCGGACCGAAAGATAACACTGGTATATTTAGACCAATGCTTAGTACAGATATTTGATTATGCAGTTGGGATAGTACATAGTACCGTTTTCATCAATCAACCACCTCACCACCTTTCTTTTTGTGTCATTAACGTGAATGCCGTCATTCTCGCTTGCGTCCGTCGCTACTAGAATTCTGTAATAACCAAAGCATCGACTAATCTACATATCGTAAGAGTAATAGTCTAGGAAAGACAAGCATAGTCTAGGAAATGCGGAACAAGTATCAGAGTGGAAGAACACACATGGCCACATAGCATATCTATACCCTATTTCGTTAACACATTTACCATGAATTGTCGCACTATCTATCAGTACAACAACAATTAGCGCATGTACCCTTATCACGGATAGATTGTACTATTCCATCCGTGTCCAATGCACGATAAAATTAGAATTATACATACAATGCGTTAAATTAAGAGGATTTTACCCCAACAAGTACGAAAACCGAGTTTCACGCACTCAAGAACTCGAACTATCTGACCTTTGTCCAGCTCTAACCCAAAATTAGGCAAGCCAGTTATCGTCTTTTGACCAAGGGAACCATTTTCTCTTACATGCGGCTAGCTTGTCACGATAACTAGGAAGCATTCCCCAGCTAGCAAGGATGGGAACAAAAGAGCATATTACGCAGACAACTACGGCCAACCACAATGACTTGTGAGATACCATGGCGTAGATTCCCGCTATGAAAGCCACCACGGTTCCATAAAGAGATTGATACAGCGTATAAAGACTACGATCCGTCAATTCCAGAGGTTTCTTGGATTTCCAAACCATTATGAGGGAGAAGAGAGACACCGTTGAGCAGCTCATTGCGTACGCATCAGACAACATGAAAACTATGAATGCTGCTTTCTTGCCCAATGCCGCGTTTCCGTCACCATCAAATCCACCAGGAACAGCGATGCCCGCTGCAAATGTGATTGTAACAAGGAGTGCAGCGACCACCGCTAACATGTTTTGCACATCTTTTAGGTCTGAATGTTTTGTGACAAATGTTGTTGGTCTTTGTAGAATCTCAAAGCTGTAACACATCTCGGCCTACAAGAATAGTGCATAACTGTGATATATTTCCAATCAAAACGCCAGCAGTTGAAATAGAATTATTAATAATCAAACACATGTATGGCTTATGCAGACAAGATCAACTCTTTTATTTGATGATGCAAAATGGGTGCTCAGGGACAGAGTGACTGTTTGAAATCGATCAAATTGGTTTGCATTCAATTTAAAACTAGGTTGTCATTAGCAAACCAAAACAATGTCAAACGAAATCCATAAGGGAAAAAAATTGCTATTTACTAAACTAACACAGCCATGTTAACCCTTTTTTATGCAGATCGAACAACCTATAGCAGTATTGCATTAATAGAAGTACTATTGAAAAACAAGATGCAGAGTATTCGTGGAATGAAAAGATAAACAGAAAATGCACATATTCATAACAAACAATTACCTACCCAATCAGGTGACTTCTCTGCTGCCTCCTTGAGCAAATCCAATGGAGTTTTATCATTATCGTCCTGGATAGTGTGATCCACATACTCTATGCTAAGGAGCGCTTTTGCTAGGAGGAAGTTGTCATCTTGTATAGCTTTGTGCAATGGAGTTCTTGACAAGCTATCCTTCTCATTCTTTAGCTCCATGATTTCTGGAAGTTTCACATGATGAAGAGCCGTACTAACAAATGATCCTGACAGTAACGTTGTGCAATCTGGACAATGTTTAATCATGGTACGAATAGCATCGGCCAGAAGTGCAAGCCAAGAGCAAAGGGTTTAGCCCGTTGTTGTCGGTCAAATACGCCAAGGAAGGGTCCTTCTCCAACAGTAGTTCTACAAGCCGTATTGAACCTTCGCTTGCTGCATAGTGAAGAGCTGTACGACCATCTATATCTCTCTTCTTTCTATATTCTTGTAGGGCTTCAACCAACAATACATCAACCACCCACCCGGCTGTTATTTCATTTCCAATATTCATTTAAAAAATGTCTCAAAGGTTTCTAAAAAGCAGTAGTTTTCTACAAAAGCCGTAGAGATCCAATAAGGAGGCTTTTGCAAGTCAAACGCAACTATTGTCAGCAATAAAAGGGAAAGAATACTCTGCAAATTGCTGGGAAAAGACCTAACAAGGAAAAGAAGAAGCAAGGATGATGTACTAGAGGATGTAACTTGGACTTGTTCAATTGTTGCATATATAGGGTGAAACAGGATCATACTTAACCGCATGGGTCCATTAAGTGATTCGTTATGGATTCAATAAAAAAGCGCCTTGTATTATT
This sequence comes from Drosera spatulata, assembly GCA_035668315.1. NCBI lineage: Eukaryota > Viridiplantae > Streptophyta > Magnoliopsida > Caryophyllales > Droseraceae > Drosera > Drosera spatulata. Next base: position 7,815 of record JAOVYX010017705.1, on the reverse strand, counting down.
TCAACTTCAGTTTTAATCATGAAATGTCTCCAATATATCATAATTTTTTATATAGATATGTCTAATAATAAATGAATGGTTAAGATTATACGATGAAAAATGAATGATTGAGATTAAAAGATAGAATTTTAATCTCAACCATTAATTTGTGTTGTTTTAATTTCAATCATTTATTTATTATTAGATACACATATGTCATGACACATCCTTTCTAAATCCTAATTTTTTTCAGTCTCTCAAACCCAAAAAAGATTATTTTAACAAGTCGTTCACTGCCATGGGTAGAACTAAAAGGTACGAATATTTCAAGTATGCAGCAAATGTAAGAAACTAAGAAAATAAAAAAAATAAGAAAATAAACCCGAAGAGATTGCGTAAAAAAAAAATAAATCAAACCAATTTCTTTTGTTATGGACAAGGTCCATGAAGAATGAGATATATACTCTCTTACACTCGTTATAAACAATAAAAAGACCATCGTCTAAAACCATAATAACCAAAGAAACGGAAAAAAACGAAAAAATAAAGAAAGACCGCAGTTGCCTTTGACTGCAAGGTACAACGGACTCTCACCCTTCAGTTTCACCATATTCGGAAGCCTCTCTGGGTCATTTTCAAGCATACATTTTCCTATTTCATCAAGACGCATCTCTAGAGCGTCGTGCAATGGAGTGTTGCCTTTCTTCTTCTCCCTCTGTAGCCATAGGGACTCCATTGACTCGTCGGGCGAACCAATCTCTTCGATTAGCTTTTCATACATCCTGTATAATTAATGCTTTCAACGAATTCAGGTAGGATATATACTCCGCAAGTTTTGTAGTTCTTGACTATAGTAATATTTATGCACGAACTCATATACACCAACAAATTTCTTACTTATGTTACTTAAAGAGTGTTGAAAATAGAATGCATTTATAAACTGAAAGAATAAGAAACAATTGTAGTCGTAGTCAAATGGCATTGAATTCTCGAGACCATCAAGAAACTTCTATTTTGGCTTCAAGAACCAACACCAAGATAACTATTTTTTTTTCTTTAAAATATCAAGTGATGACAAAATAACATGTGGATTCACCAAGCTAGAGCTTTTTGGTTCTAGAATATATCCAATATAGATTCATAACAACATGAAAACTTACCCCAAAATTAATCTAACCGTTTCTGTATCTCCGGAATGGGTTGAGACATGGAGTATATTTTGACCGTTCCTGTTACGTTCCCAAAACAACTGCTGATAGTTGGGATTGAAATTCGTCACTACATGTAAGATAAACTTTCTTTGACGAAATTTAGCAGCAATGTGAAAGAAATTTAGCAACTCCTTCACTCTGTGATGCATAACAACAGAAGATAACGACAAGTTACTGTTCATGTTACTGTTTGACTTTTTAGAAATAAAAACTCACTATTTCGGAATGCAACAAAACTTTCCAGTTCCATGGAAGTTCAAAACATGGTGCCTTTGGCCTAAAGTTTGGGGGTAAAATCGCATTTCGAGGTCGTTTAGATCATATTTTGATCATTTTCCAGTTTTAGTGTTCATAAGCATATCTTTTGACATTTTCAGCTTTAATGTTGTTAAGCTTTTCGACTCTCTTTATAAACGGTTGGTAACCATCTTACAAGATAGTTTTTGTCATTTGATTACTGGAATATCAAGAGGGAGGAACATAGAGAGGTTTTCCCCCATTTTCAAATCCTTGATTTGTACATGAATTTGATTGTCATCTGTTTTTGGCATCAGTTTGGTATCAGAGCATGGCAAAACGAGTGGGCCGAGAGCATGGGCAAAGACGCCGTGGAGGACGGGGGTGGCCCTGAGGAAGACAAGCAGCCACGTCGACAAGATTGTAGCCTTCGTGACATCAAGATCGCCGCGCAACGGAGACGTATTGAAGATCCGGAGCAACGACTGGCGGCAGCCAGGTTGGACGCTAGATCAGAAGCGGACCTGGAAGAATATGAGATTGGTTCCGAGGGTGAAGAAGAGGATTTAAATCCATTTGTGATCCCAAATTAAGGTAGGCGCTAGGACGACCCAGAGATTGTGATCCTCTTCAAGGCATCGGAGTCAAGATTGAGATCCCGGAGTTTGAGGGCAATGCAAAGCCCGATGAATTTATCAATTGGTTGCCCATCGTTGAGAGAGTCTTCGATCTCAAAGACCTCTCGAAAGAACAGAAGGTTAAAGTTGTAGCAATCAAGTTGAGAAAGTATGCGTCCATTTGGAGGGAGCATGTGAAGAAACAACAGGCTTGAGAAGGAAAGGAGAGGATCCGAAATTGGGAGAAGATGAAGAAGGCATTAGAGAAGAAATTATTACCTGTTCATTTCCGTCAAGAAGCTTTCCTTGATTATCATGGAGTTCGACAGGGAGATCGAACAGTTGAAGATTATACAAAGGAGTTCGACAAGTTACGGATGCGTTGTGATTTTGACGAGGAAGAGGAACAGACCATAGCACAATATTTGGGAGGACTTCGCTCTGATATTGCTGATGTTGTATATCTCCAGTATTGGACCTTCGATGATGTGTGTCGGCTAGCGTTGAAGGTTGAGAAGCAAGGCAAGAGGAAGAGCAATTCTTGTAAGGGCAGTGGCAGTGGTTCAAAATTTCCTAGTAGATCATTGGGCAAGGACGTCGTTACAAAAACTGATAGTGTATCATCAGCCCTCACTCCTTCATCGTCCGCTGCAGTTAGGGGGGATAAGCAGAAGCAAGGATAGAGCAGCAATTCTAGTAGGGGAGGAGCTGCGTCCAAGCGGTGCTTCAAGTGGCAAGGATTGAGCCATTTCACAACAGATTGCCCAAACCGGTGAATTGTGACTCTGACAGAAGTAGAGGGTGAACCTGCTTTTGATGAATCAGAAAAGGAACAGGAACAGGAACAGGAACAGGAGGGAAATCAGAATGAAGCCGATTTGGATCTTGTTTATGCAGATTCAGGGGAATCGTTGGTAGTGAGGAGGGCGTTGAATGTAACTGCTGTTGGAATAAGTGCAATAATGTTTTTCACTCAAAGTGCACAAGCAGTGGAAAAGTCTGCAACATGATCATCAATAGAGGTAGCTGTGAGAATGTGGTCTCTACCACCATGGTCGAAAAACTGGGACTGAACATAAAGGACCATCCACAACCGTACAAGCTGTCTTAGCTTAAGAAGGGGAACGAGGTGAAGGTGAACAAGCGGTCTTTGGTACGATTTTCCATTGGCAACAAGTATACGGATGAGGTGTGGTGTAATGTGGTGCCAATGGATGCGTGTCACATCCTATTAAGTCGACCTTGATAGTTTGATAGAAGGACGAAGCATGATGGCTATAGGAACACATACACCTTCGTAAAGGATGGGTTAACTGTTACCTTGGCACCTTGTAACATGCGCAAGGAGACAAAGACCCTTCTTACTAAATCAGATTTATGAGTAGAAGTGGCACAAGCAAAGTAGATTTATATCTGTGTAGTAATCAAGGAGAACCCTGACAGTCCAGGCATCCCGAACCAGCTTTTGCCTTTGTCGATAGAGTTTGTGGATGTAGCTCCAACAGAGCTTCCATCGGGTTTGCCACCCATGTCAGACATTCAGCATTGTATCGATTTCATTCAGTGACAAGTTACAGAGTTGTTGGAGAAGGGGTTAGTGCGCGAGAGCATGAGTCCTTGTGTAGTACCGGCTCTGTTGGTTCCCAAGAAAGATGGCTCGTGGAGGATGTGTATTGATAGCAGGGCCGTCAACAAAATTACCATCAAGTATCGGTTCCCTATATCTCGGTTTGACTACCTGATTGATCAATTACATGGAGCTGTAGTATTCTCAAAGATAGATTTGAGAAGTTGAGGCCGGATGATGAATGGAAGACAGCATTTAAGACATGTGATGGATTGTATGAGTGGATGGTGATGTCATTCGGGCTGTCCAACGTACCCAGCACTTTCATGAGGCTAATGAACCAGGTCTTCCGTCCTTTCATAGGTCAGTTTGTTGTTGTCTATTTTGACGATATCCTCGTGTATTCAACTTCTTTAGAGGACCACTTGCAGCATTTGAGACAAGTGTTTGAGACGCTGCGAGATCAGAAATTATATGTCAACGTCAATAAGTGTCATTTCTTGACTGATCATGTGATCTTTCTGAGTTATGTGGTTTCGAGGGATGGAATCCAGATGGACCCTGCAAAGATCGAGTCCATCAATTGGGAGACTCCGAAGAACGTCCACGATGTGCGCAACTTTCATGGACTAGCTTCTTTGTATCAAAGATTTATTCAGAATTTCAGTACCTTTGTTGCTCCCCTTACTGATTGTTTGAAGGGAGGCAAGTTTTTGTGGACTCTAGAGGCCGAAGCCGCATTTCAGCTTTTGAAGCAGAGAGTGACAGAGGCTCCTGTACTGGTACTACCAGACTTCAACGAGATTTTTGAGGTTCGTTGCGACGCTTCTGAGGTAGGAATTGGCTGTGTTCTGAACCAGAGAGGCCGGCCAGTGGCATTTTTCAGCGAGAATTTGAATGAGGTCTGTTGCAAGTATTCTACTTATGACAAGGAATTCTATGCCATCGTCAAAAGCTTGGAACACTAAAGGCATTACCTCATCTCCAAGGAGTTTGTTCTTTACTCTGATCACGAGGCATTGAAGTATCTCAGCGGGCAACTCAAGTTGAACAATCATCATGCCAAGTGGGTTGAATTCTTACAGGCCTATACATTCGTTATTAAGCACAAGGCGAGAGCAATGAATAGGGTTGCAGATACATTGAGCAAGAGACGGTCCTTACTATCATCGATGTAAGTGCGAGTGTTGGGATTCAACACCTTCAACTAATTGTATGATAATGACTCATACTTTGGAGACATTTGGGAGAAGTGTCAGTCAAGGCCTTACAAAGAATTTCTGTTTAAGAAAAAACAGGTTGTGCATCCCTGAGTGTATATTGCGAGAAGCTTATTGACAGAGACTCATGATGGTGGTGGTTTAGCGGGATATTTCGACGTTGATAAAACATTGTCAACCCTTAGTGCAGACTTCTATTGGCCATGACTAGAAAGGGATGTTACACGATTTGTGACGAAATGTCGAGTCTGTCATGTGGCAAAGGCCAACGGAAAGTAATGGTGGGTTATATTCACCGTTACCAGTACCGATTGCTCTGTGGGAGGATATCAGTCTTGATTTCGTTTTTGGATTGTCTAGAACGTAGAGGAACAAGGACTCTGTCATGGTAGTGGTTGACCGGTTCTCAAAGATGGCACGTTTTGTTCCAACTAACATAACATTTGATGCATCTTAGACAGTTCGATTGTACTTTCAAGAAATTGTGAAGTTGCATGGTGTGCCCAAGACAATCACTTCAGATAGAGATGTAAAGTTCGTCAGTCATTTTTAACGGACGCTTTGGCCGTCGTTAGGGATGAAGCTTCAATTCAGTTCTTCACATCATCCTCAAACAAACGGTTAGAACGAAATTGTGAATAGGAGCTTAGGCAACTTGTTGAGGAGTTTAGTTGTTGATCGATCCAGGCAGTGGGATCTGGTGCTGCCCCAAACGGGGTTCATGTTCAACAGGTCATCAAATCGTACGACAGGTAAAACGCCATTTGAAGTTGTTTATGGCAGGAACCCCTTGACTCCTTTGGAACTTGTTCCATTGCCCGTACAGAAGAAGTTTAGCGCAGATACCGAGGATCATGCCAAGCAGGTCAAGAAACTGCGCAACCAGGTTCACGACTTCATTCACAAGCAGAACATTAAGTATAAGCAGCGCATAGATGGACGACGAAAGCGGGTGGTTTTTAGGGAGGACGACTTGGTGTGGGTTCATTTGAGTAAGGCACGTTTTCCTGCTAGAAGGTTTGGTAAATTGGAGCCCAAGGCCGATAGACCATTTAGGGTTCTAGAGCGCAGCAGTGACAATGCTTACAAGATAGACCTGTCAGGTGAGTATCGCGTGTCGAAGTCTTTCAATGTTGCAGATTTGTCACCTTATCAGTCCGAAGATGATGCCGAGCTAGTTCCGGGGCGAATCTCTCCATAATAGGGGAGGATGATGCATAACGACGGAAAGTGACTACAAATTACTGTTCACGTTGTTGTTTGACTTTTTAGAAATAAAAGTTCACTATCTTGGAATAAGACGAAATTTTCCGGTTTCATGGAAAACGATATGAGAATCAAAACTCAGCGCCTTTGGCTCTAATTTTAGGGGTAAAATCGCATTTGAAGGTCGTTTAGACCATATTTTGGTCATTTTTCAGTTTTAGCATTAATAAGCATGTCTCTTGACATTTTCGGCTTTAATATTTAAGCCTTTCAACTCCCTTTATAAGCGATTCATTAACACCGTTTTTGTCATTTGATTACTGGAATATCAACAGCGAGGAACATAGAGAGGTTTTCCCTCATTTTCGAATCCTTGTTTTGTGCTTGAATTGGATTGTCATCTGTTTCTGGTATCACTCTGTCTTAAACCATGGGCATAATATTTCTCCTATACTGTTGTACTTATAAATTATATTCCACTCTATCCATGAGAATCGAGATGGTTTACTGAAACTAATGCGCTGCCGGGAAAGGTAGGACCTTGCCACAGATGGGCAATAGGCTGTCTCAAATAAATACTCTCAGATTTCAGGTGAGAGATACATATGATAAAAATTTCATCTCTGAGATTTTGGTTTATAAATTCAGCTGAATAGTCTGAATACACGTTGAAATAAAACAAACTGGTAGAAACACTCAAATATAAGTGATCTGCAGCACAGGCAATGTTCAACTAACAGATAACAACAATCAAGAACAGGAAAACCAAAAAGATAAAGGACGAAGACGATAACTTACATAACTCATAAAGATGAATTACTACAGTAGTAAGGGATCAGTGCGAGAACACGAGAAGAAAAACTCTGTGAAGACTTGAGTTGAATGAAGAAGCTGGAGGCTCAAGTTCAATAATAACATACTAAAAAGGAATTTGTGTGGATGAAGACTTCCGTTGACTTGGAGTCTCCAAGATCAATAATTCACCGACAACTACAATACGTACCCTATGTTTCATTCAATGTGTTCCTCCACACGTACATCCTTTCTAACTTCATTCCTCTTCTCCCTCCGTCCATGCACCCCGATTGTGTGTGGCTAAAGTTGTTTTGCCAACACAGCCTACACCATGCACCCCGATTCTGTCGACACCAAGATCCAACAATGATAAAATCCTTCTCAAATTATATGCAAACTTTTGACCCTTCAACTTCGAGACAGCCAAAGAAACAGAAGTACTTGCATAATTGTCAAGAGTGAGCCCATCGGGAAAACCTCCCATCTCCAAAAGCTTTTTGATATCTTCCCTTAGTTGGTCAATTTGGTCTTGGATGGTGTTTGTGCCATCTTCTACTCCCTTTTCAATTCGTTGCAGTTCCTTTTTAATTTCTTCAACCTTCGACAGCCATCTCCAGGCTGAAGCTCCATTATCCCTACTTGCTGCATAACATCATCAGCTCGTGAAATTAGTGTGTTTGCCTCCTTAGTCACATCTTGGAGCACATCAGCTTTCCGACGAGAAGGAAATTCTGGTGGTATAAACATGGTGCTACCTGATAGAACGAAAGGCACCAAAAAAAAAAAGAAAAAAAAGTGATGCAAGATATTAGTTATAATACATACCTTAAGACCCAAAACGCATGCTAAAAATACATTACTGACTTCTAAGAGCTATGAACTTCCAAATACGATGAAATATTCTCGCCTTCTATAACACTAACAGAAGAGCCTCGAGCACACCCAGAGTCAAGCAAGTAAAGCTAATAAGGTGGTACAATTTG
>JAOVYX010017704.1:0-51231 GCA_035668315.1 Drosera spatulata | reverse complement strand
ATTTCATTTCCCCTCATTTTGACTCCTATTATATGTGCTGAGGAACCGTCAGTTTTATGGCAGCGAATGAGATTATGCAGAATGAATTACCTCATAGATTATATATCAATGTTGTAATAGCCATGATTTGTTGGTTAGTCTTTCTGGTGTCAAAGCATGCACTTTCTCTTGAGAACGGTTGCCTATAAAATTTTTCGACGACCTGCTGTAACTTCTGTAAATGCAAGTTCCCCGCTTTCAACCCTGTTCAATTTCGCTGCGTCTGTTGGCTAGTTCTTATGTGCAGATGCCATCACTGATGGGTAGAGAGCTTTTTCTTCGGCTTCCATCGGATATGAAGGTTAAGAATTGAGACTAATGTTGAACGCTTTGGTGTTCAAGTAAGACTTGTTTTTTGCCAAGCTGGTGTAGATGAGCCGCATCACCAAGAACGAACTATGTTGATTGCTGAAGAGAGTGTGTTAGATGGATGTGCCTCAGCTTCTCTTTCAGCAGAATGTTGTGAGTGAGAGGCCTCTGTTTCTTGCTCTATGATTCAGTGCCTGCGAACTATAACTGTATTCTAAGCATCTGTCCGACTTATTCGTTATCATCTGTTCTGGTTGTAGCCATCGTATGGAGCTTGATTGTTTATCGTATGAACCGTATCAGGACACTGGGTCGAGAGGCTAGTATATGCTTACCTAATATGTTACGAGGAAAATCAGATCAGACCCATAGTCCAAAGACTATGAGGGTCTAATTAAATCGATAGTGTGAGTGATCAACTGATGGACTCGTCGGAGAAGATAGCTTAAGTTCTGATCCGTAGACATCGAGCTCCTGACCTTGGACAAGAAATTCAATAAACCTGGGAGGGCTTGAATGTCCGAAAGTTCCATCATTCTTCAGTCAAATAGGGAATTCAGTGCACACCGGTGTGTGCAGCACGTACCGTGCAATGATACAGGCCAACTTGACGTGCAGTGCTCTGTTGCATTTCTTTTGTGCAAGGGAAAACAAAGCACAATGTCAAATATATGTAGCCTGGACCGATTAGGCATGCTTCATCTAGATATTCTTCGCTCTTACAATTTTCATGCCAGATTATTGACGAGTGACTGATACATAGATCATTATCAAGTGAGAAGATGAGTCTCCGTAGAAATAAAAGATCAAATACGACACGACAATAATACATTGTTAATTAGAATCGGAGAACCATTACCAGAATCTAAAATTCCGTCGAGCTGTAACGCAATCGTACATCTCTTGTCGTCCAACTTCAAGGGTAACGAGGATTGACTACCCTCACTTTTGTGTGGACGTGAGTGCTTGCATATGCAATATTATTGTGACTACTACACTGTTGGTTGTATAGTTGATGTGGGGAATGTGGAAATGTCAGAAATTTGCCCATGTTGTATGAAAACTTATGATCAGATCTGACCAAACTCAACTGCTTGTTTGATCATTTCATCTTCCTAACTACTTCCATTACTGTAATGTGTATTTTAATTGGGATTTTTGGTATATAGCTTAGGGCAAGTTGACATTAGTCACATTACCTTTGCCTGGGAAAGTGACCTTTGATTGATTCATTCCCTCTGATACTTACGTACATAAATTTCCACCGTATCTCTCCTCTCTTTTTATGTCATATTCATTATAATTAATTAATCAAATACGGAGAACGATAGATGTTTTGATCGATATTGTGAAACGATCAATTATTTTTTGAGATATAATGAAACGTTAATGATAATAAACGACATGTATTATACCCGAGTACTAATAGAAAAATTAAATCGTGTCGTTTAGATTAGTAACGAAATTTTTCAAATTACGTGTCAAATAGTACAATAAGAAAGAAACGTTTTACAATAATTTTGAGACGGAGGTAGTATCATTGTCATGTCCTTTTAAATACACCGCAGATAAAGGAAAAAAAAGGTAAGATGAAAAAAAAAATCCACTTAGCATTATCGTATACTCCCTCGTTCCGTTAAAAATTATAACTAGTTGACTTACCTTGATAATTTATATTTGTGTTAATTTTTATGTGTATTGACTCATTTTTACTTGAAAGTACTATGAGAGGAACAAGAGAGAGAAATAATGGAAGAAGAAATGATAGTGGAATGAATTGATGAAATATAAATTAAAAAATAGAAATAATTTTATTGAGAGAAAAAATTACAAATAAAAAAGCATGTAGTAGTTTTTATGAAATATAAAAAGAGACAAGTGTTACAAATTTAGTTGGACACAGGGAATAGTAAATTAATACTATTGCATTCTACAATTACCCTTCTAAACGATCTAAACATGTTTAGAGACATGCATCCAACTATTGCATTCTAGAATTGGATGTCTTTAAAATGAGTCTACAATTGGATGTCTTAAAAATGAGTCCATGGTAATTGTAAAATGGAATAACTCTTAAAATGTACCAACTTTAGATATCATTGTATACTTATAGTAGACTCATTTTAAAGACATCCAAAAAATGAGTCTATAGTAGACTTATTTTAAAAACATCAAAAAAAGAGTCTTAAAATGTAGAAATTTTAGAGCAAATCCAACCTTGATGTTAGAATGAGTGTAGCTATTTTCATAGTTTGGCTCCAAAAAGTACATTTGACATCACTTATAGAACTGTCGCTCCAATATGTGATTTCATTTTACACTCTAAAAGTCCCAATTATAACAGAGTTTATCACGATCACAACATTATTACCTTGTCGAATATGATCTAACGATTGGATATTAAATTTATACTAATCTTTTTCATTAAATTTTCAAATTTATATTCTTTTTCATTAAATTTTTACTCCCTCCGTTTCACATATTTTATGTAATACCTGAGAATTTTGGGAGTTTTAAAATAAATATATAATGTTACAATTTTAAAGTAAATCGTGCTTAAATGTTATATATTTAATCCAATAAAATATTCAATTATTAAATCAAATATGACGATGGGATATTTAGGATAATTAAATGATTGTTGCGACGTTGAGAATTATGAACGAACAACGTTACAACGATATAACGTTATAAACGTTGCACGTAAGAGTTAGCGATTTTAATTCCAAAAACAATGGATTATGACTCAGGAGGTCATAATTTCGTATACGGGATAAATTTATCGACGCAAATAGACTTTTCATGGATTAATATTACGAAATTTAGGGAAATAATGGAGTGAACGAGACATATCGTGGGACGTCACGGGGTATTTTTTTCCACACCCTCACCCACCTCCACTTCTCCCACTCCACTCTCGCACATACCTACTATCACTACATTCCACTTCCTCCCATCACCTGACACCACCATACCAGCAGCCACTAACATCATTCTTTGGCCGCCAACGCATCATCATCTTCAACATCATTCAACGCAGCAATCATTATCATCTTCATCGTCTCACCATCCCGTCTACACCACCATCATCTTCATCATCATCATCACGACGCCAACACGAACGAAGGACAGCAGCAGCAGCCGGAGGAGAAAATCAGCTCGTCCAGAGAATATCAAAGGATCCGTTCCTGTGATCGTGTGTCTAAGGAAATCAAATGCGTTCGAGGTAACCTCACTCGTCCGAGACGCCTTTTTTATTCGATCACACGCGTCCTTTGCATCCGTGCGTGTTTTGGGATGTGTTTTGATGTGTTTGATGTGTGAGGAATGGATTGTATGCGTTTTGATGTCAAATGAAGAATCCGTGAATGTCGCAGACGGGTTCCTGGACGTTCTGGATAGTGAACAGTCGCGGCCGCGACCATCGTGGGTCGCGTCCGTGACGAAGAAAAAACTGAAACTTTGGCCAAGCAGTACCGTTGCGTCCGCGACGGCCTAAAGTCGCGGTCGCGATACGTCCTGTCGCGTCCACGACGGCCTTCTGGCCAAGAAAATGACATTTTCGTATCTCGAACCATAAATCTAAATGCGTATTTAAGATATATAACACATACGCATGGTAATATAACGTCAAACGTGCATATACGATCACGTTCGACATGTTGTGGGGTATTTGGGGTTGAAATGAAGTACAATACACCCTTATAATATATATACCCTCAAGAAAAATAAATGAAAGCGACCCCTAAATGATTATTAAAAAAGGAAAGGGGTATATGGAGTATAGTTACACTATCTATATGAACTAATGAAAAGCAAACGAATAAGAAATATCGCCTCCTAGTACCGATAAGGACGACATTGACATCCCTTGTGGATCCGTTGGATCGTTGGTCGTTTTCCTCGAAATTATTGAGAAGGTCGAACATGCTGTCCCTTTTTCGATCCATTGCGATCATTTGTTTTCCTTGATTAGCCTTGGTGGCTTGGATTTGAGTCATTGCACTCCTGTATTATCCTATGAGTCACCATCACAGGTGAGAACTAGCTAAAGAGCGATGGACATCCCCCATCCTCTTTGCATGCATGCAGCGGCTTCTACGTCGTTGTGGCGGGGCCATGGGTTGCTCTCTGCAGGGAGGTGCAAGGCGACGCACAGAGTAGACAGGTGCGAAAACAGAATCTATTGGGTAGCCTGCCTGACGATTGATACTTCATCTTGTATCTATACTCCAAGTCGGTCATATCCTTGGAGTTGTCGCTACTTTTGAGTCGAGTCATGAACCCTAAATTAATACAAAGAAAGGAATGTCTCTTAAAGGCGATACAAAACCATATAAAGTAATGAGAAACGATGCTGTGTGATATGGCGCCCATATTTTCTTATATATATAAAAAAATATTTTAGCGACTTTTGACGGTCGTCTTACCCGTTAGCGAAAGTTGCCTGTAATTGGGATTTATACACCTGAGGTTGCTGAGTTTCGTTAGCTCACGGTTATACATTTCAATTACAGGTATGTCCCCAACAGCACCTGAAGACTCTTAGTGTGAATTTGCATGCATATAGACGAATACACGTACTTCGGATATTATGGCAGATTAGATGACTATATGTTTAAATGTAATAAACGATCTGCATTGCTTCTACTTTAATTTTGTAACTAAACAGGTATTAGAAGTTGTAAGCTATGACTGTGGCTACTGTTTATAATTTCCTTAACTTCTATACCCCTAAAATCCATTCGCTTTGTTTAGCCTTGTCACGGACTGGGTCCGTGACGGCATAACGCTCACGTATCTTCCGGAACGGAAAGTCAGGGGCGTTATATTTTACAACATACATGTATTTTGCCTTATTATATACGCATGAATACAGGTCTTACTTTTATATCAAATCATTCCTGATCGTCCAGCAATATGCATTAAATTGAAATGTATAACTTATACTTTCAGTGATATTTCACGATAAACGTTGGACTTGCTCTTAAGTCCACATGTGACTTATGATTGTATTTGCTCTTAAGCTGAATAAAAAGCAAAAAATTTCTATAGTTCAAGAGAAATACTATTTACGTCTCATAATAGATGCAATATATACGTATTTTATATTATTCTATATCCATGAATACAAATCTCGTTTTTTATATAAATTACATCTGATCGTCTCGAAATTATATGTATGAAAACACACATCATTTCTTTATTCTAAATTTTTTTTTGTATTGTCTAATTTACGTTTTTAGCGTCTTTTTATCTTGAAATGTTGGTACTGTTGTGTTTTCATGTTTTTGACAGATTGACGTGAAGTTTGGAGCAAAAATGAAGAAGGATGAAGAAAATGACAAGTCATGAGCTCAAAAAGCTATATTTCACAATTTATTATCATTTCTCGTGCTTCGAGAGTTTATACGGCAAAGTTTCACAATGCTTACCTAGATTAGCATGTTTAGATGTCATGTATAAGTTTTTAGAATTTTTGAAAGTCGTTTGATATTTTTTATATTAGTTTTAAGATTGTAAGGAACAGTATCGCGGGCGCTACAGGAGTGTCGCGGGCATGAACAGCGTGTCGCGGGCGCGACGGAGGATTTCTACAAATTCCCTGATTTTTAACTGGTCGCGGACGCGACTGACATTGTCGTGGTCGCGACGATGCTTCAGATCGAAAATAACAGTTTTTGGCCGTCGGATCGATGTGGTTGCAAACCCTCGCCTATAAATACGTCTCCTAGTGTTGTTCTAAGATAACACAGAGGAGAAAACGCTCAGGAACGACAGAGACGATAAAGGGGGCGAGAGACGCAAGAAGGACGAGCCTAGGAGGTGATTTTGAAGAGTTTTTGATCCGCAACACATACGAATCCTTTGAACATTAGTTTGGAATACGTGCGCTGTAAAATCCTTATTCTCAGTTTGTCAATCTCTGTAGAATGCTTGTTTACATTGTCATGTTTAATTCCATGCTTTAGTCAATGTTATGTGTAAGTAGTTCATTAGTAAGGATGTGTTGATTAGTTTTGAAGACCTTAGATCATGAGATATTAATTATATGACATAAACCAGAGACATTTGATGATGAAATGATGAATAAAACCTGATAGAATTATCATATAACATGTGTTTATTAGATTGATCACCTAATATACATTGGTTAAAGTTATAAATCGCGCTAAGTGGTTTTGTTGGTAGCTAATTGATATAATATGATTTAAACTAATTGTCATATACAATCAATGATTTCATATGCATATAGCATGATTAGTTTAAGCTAATTGCTATGATTGTTATGAATGTTAAGTTTCAAGTTATGATTCAACTCTTATGCTTTAAATCATGTTTGAGCTAATTGAAATGATTTAGATATCTTGAGTTAGTTTAATTATCCGAGCTAATTTGAAGTTAGAAGTTAAGGAACGTAATGCGTTAAGCTAAAATTCATTACAAACATTCCACATTAATCATTACATCTAAAATCCAGAAACATTAATGATTGATTTAAGTGACTCAAAATAATTTAAACATCGTCCCTTCATTTCTCTTAACCTAAGTAATCCATCTTACTTTCTACTTTTATTTTATCTTCTTTTGATTAGTTAGTTTAGTTTAATTCATACCTTTCAAACAGTTTAAACACACCCCCTTATTCCTAGGACAGTAACTAACTATTTTAAGTTTATTTAGTTGGACATTCGTCATTCCCTGTGGGATCGACCCCTACTTCCTTATCAATATTAATAACTTTAGAGAGATATTTGCACGTTTTGCGACTAACATGGAAGTAGTCATATTTACAACGTTGATCGACTTCGCATCACGCAACATTTATAAATTTACACAACCTTTCATGTTATAAATTTATAAAAAATTACATTGATCGTTATTATATACGTATCAAAATTTATATCGATGTATATATATATATATATATCATATCAAAATGATGCATCTATTATGAAACGGAAGGAGTATCGGTTTCAATCAAAAACATTCATGACTCATGTTTACAGGTGTCCTGTGTCCATCAAATTTTAAAAGTTTAATTTATCACCAAAAAAAAGTGCATAAAATTGATTAATATAAGAAACCTATGAAAAGCTTACATGTGTCGATCGAAAGAGCGCGACGTCGGATTGAAATCCTTATCAATAAGAAGTTGACATATTATCAAAACCTAGAAATCTAGTTGACCAACCAAAATTTTTTAACAAAAATACATGAAATTAAATGCAACAAATACCTCTCATTAAGAAAACAACATTGGCTTTGTTAGGGTGGTGACCGACAATGCCATAGCCTCCACGTTCTTTGGGAAATTCCAACTTTTATTGTAACCATGTAATGTATATTTCCGGATACAGTTTTGCATCACATCGATCTACTCCAGGTATGTTTAGTATTAGTTGTACGGATTAAGAGAAGTCGATGATCAAGATGTAATTGTTGTTGCGCGATATTTAACTGATGCACATGCAGCACAAACAATTTTTGTGAAAACAGAGTAAGATAAAGCCATATTAATTAGTTCGTGTCAAGCTTATCAAAACTAGACCCGGAAAAAAATGACCCAAATTCATGGGCTCCCACGGCACCCGTAAATGGTCGGATATTGGGTTAAAAATTCGAAATCCAAAAGGATTCGGGTTTTTTCATCCGCAGATAAAAATATCCAATCCATTTTAACCCAACTCATGGACATCCGTATGCGACCCGTAATCCGTTACCTTTTTTTTCTTACACATCAGTATATATGTGTTTGGATTAATAATTAAACTCAATTTATATATGTGTTTTATTCAATCCTTATCTAAACGTCGATTCTCCCTGGAACTTTCCCCGAATCGGAACACAAGTGTAAGTGCCAAGTTATCTTATGATAGAAGAAACTTTGTAAATATTGGAAATGTCATTTTTGCCCATGTCATACTCAATTTCGATGTGTGCCCATGACACGTAGACCGCTCAAGACTTATTGCAAATGTATGAATATATATGAACTGGAGCTAGAATAGTTATAGGTGGTAGGCCCAAACATCGACCCATATTGTTTGACTTGAATGTTATTGTATAAACATTATATATATGTTGATGTTTTAACAACTAAAGGTATGATATATATTTAGAATCAATAACCTGAAAAAAAGTAGTCTCCTATTCGAAATATGATACCTGAAAGGAAAAAATGCATTTTAACCTTTGAATTTTTTATCTTTGATATTTTATCCTTCTAAATTTTTTAAACAGACACATATCCCGTACGATTTTCTGTCAAAAAAAATATATACTTTCAGAAAGATGATGTGTCAGAAATCAATATTTTTTCAAAATTTAATAAGTTAAACGTCTATTTTCAAAATCAAAAGGAGGATAAAATACAAAAAGATCGAAAATTTAAGGAGATTAAATGCAATATTTCAAGTCTATGATATTTACTGGTAGACAACACCAAATATACATGGATCATTAACAATTCTTTTAATAGTTCGAGCTCTTTGTTACCTTAATTTGCAAAACACTATGTCATACGACATAAATTGTGCATTTGCAATGTAAACTCATGCTTTGCGACACAGAACATTGATATACGCTTCGTGATCATCGTTAATTTGTTAGATTCAGACTCCCCATTTAACAAAACTAATAGTAATTGATCAACGTCGTCTACAAGTTATTCATACACTATTCCTAAACGTTTTCGCCATTCTACACGCAATCCCTTTTTTACTTAATCACTACATTTTCTTCAAAGCTCATTAATTTACCTCAATCTCTAGCTTGAATTATTAAGGTTAATTACTCATTACTCATAAGTAATGTACCTACAATGTTCTCTCCAACCCTAACTTTCAATTGAGTTTACCAATTCAAGGGAGCGAGAAATGCTTAAAAATTGCACATGGGGTTTATCTGGATATCAACCAACATAGTAACTTCAATGTCACACATAGATCATTTTTTTAAAAAAAATTTCTACTGTTTTGGTGGCCAATTCCACACGTTTTTGATGACATATGCATATGCTCTGTAAATTTCATCAATTATTATTATTATTCTTTTTATCCTATTTAAAAAAGAATTATTAACTTAATTAACTATAAGATGAAGTGGTGATTAATTGGTCACTGTCCTGGTGCGGTAGGTCTAACCACATGATTTTACATGTGTAATCTGTAATCTACAAGCAACACAAACTCCTCTTAATTGGTTACTTGTCTAAGTATAACAATTCTCAACCCCTATAAGCTATATCAATCGTTGTTCGTCGTATTACACAACTATTAGTATGAAGGGTTTCTATCAAACATATGTGCCTTTGGTGCCATTGATCTATCAACGACTTAATACAAAAGTAGATATATGTCAAGAAGGATTGATTCAATAATAAATAGTTTTTTTCAATAATAAATTGGTCAAAGATGTTTAACACTTGATTATTATGAAATAATATCTCTGTATCATAAAATGGATACCTCCGCATACACCTTATCGCCTGCTTTTGAATTTTGTTCTAACATATCGGAATTATAATTAGGTTATTGTCTTTCCTTTAGATGAAGATAGATGTGATTAATCCATACCCAAAAAAAAAAGATAGATGTGATTAATTATCAAAAAAAAAAAAAGAAAAGTAGATGTGATCAAGGATCACGAATAACGAAATCATGATTCTCATATATGTTACAATGGGTGTAGGATTGGATACTATGCTAAGCACATCAAGATGATTCTTCACGTGTCGTGATTTGCATATCCGATATGCACAAGTATTCTATTTAAAACTCGATTTTCTGTTCGAGCGAGTTACTCAATTAACCATGATAGCTGATCCAAAACAACTTACTAACACATTAAATGCAGCTTGTACGAATCATTACAATAGAAAACTCAAGATTTTTTGCTTTTTTATCATAAAAAGATTCATAAGCTTTAGAAGGCAACAGTTTCCAAACAAATTGGCATACATCAAAATAGAAACGAAAAGAAAAGAAAAAGAAAAGAAAAGAAGAGAATCGATGTAAAGGGGTCATAATTGGGGTCGCTAATTTGGTTGATGGTAGCTAGCTAGCCGTCCAATGTCCTGCATTATATATATAAAAGCTCTGCCTCTCCCTTTTCAGCTTCATGCAATATTGTTTTGAACCATCAAAATATTCACACCTCAAAATATACATTCTCCCTTTTCTTCTCATATACTAGAGCATTCATCACCAAAAGCTTGCGAGTACCTAATATAGCTTAGCATATACTTGGGGAAACAATGGATAAACTTGGGAGTTCAAGCATCTTGGAGTTCCTTGAAAACAAGGCCATTTTGGTCACTGGTGGAGCTGGCTTTCTTGCTAAGAGTAACTCTCTTCTTTCTCCTCCTATCTCATTGTCTATGATTTAGTTATGTCATTTTTGTTATCCGCTCGGAAGATCGTGATTCTAGCTGGACATATGACAACTGATGTCTTATAGTAGTACGTAGAGTCTGATGTAATGAACATTAATGTTGAAAATATATATAAGTTAGTTTCTTGATATGAAGAAGTTTAGACATACAAATTATGACATAAATTTATAACATATGTGTCATTTTTTAATAAACTGAATGGGTTAAAACTCTCTCGTCGGGTTCGGGTCTCGACGGATCTATAATAGATGTGCAAATTGCAATGTTGGGGTTGATGTTGGCTGTGTACGATTGTGTTGATTAGTGGTTTTGTTGTTGCAGTATTTGTGGAGAAGATATTGAGGTGTCAACCAAAGGTGAAGAAACTTTATCTTCTGCTAAGGGCAGCAGACAACAAGTCAGCTAATCAACGATTGCAGAATGAGGTATGGTCATATAGGATTTTCCTCTTGGACAAATTTAGAAAGATCTCTTTGGTCAGCGAATTTTACGTTTTTGCCCTTGCACAAGATCTAACCAACAGAGTTTCTCAAGCATACATTGCTTCCTATAAACACCACTTCTATCTGTTGGATGCATACATAAATTATATCCTGTGATATACTATGCCACTCTAGGTATGTAATAGTATTATTGATTAGGGGTTGTTAGTGCTGTAACTGACACGGAAATACCTGTTGTAGAACCATCTTCATCATATAATTTTTAAAAACAAAAATTCAAATTCATAAAAATACCAATGATATGAAATATGTGATGGAGATTATATTATACAACATGTATTTTTCTGTCAGTTACAACATCACTCATTTTCGTTATTGAATAAGCAACTCTAAAAAAACTCCAAGTGAAGGTCCTGAAAACTATTTTTATCTTAACAGCTATTCATTTTAAAAGCTAAGCGCAACTATATACCTTTTTTAGGACCAAACTAGTGATCCATAACTTTTAATCATATGCGACGTACGCATAGAATTGGAAACCATATCTAACAAAAATTCAATATACTCCATATTTATCATCATGAAAAGAACATACTAGTATCAGCAAGATCAAGTGGTCATCACTGGGTGATAAACTAGATTTGGTCCAGGTACTCTCAAGTATGAAAACTACTTGATGTGTCTAGTTCTAGAGTCCATAAAAATTTACTCAATTCAGTATACTTATAACGGCAAAAGGGGGCGGCTACTGGCTGCTCCCCCTCACATCTTAAAAAAAAAAAAATTAAAAAATTTGATTTTTCTTTTTTACTTAAAAAATGTGAGGAGGCAGCGGTCACAGACATCATCTGCTGCTGCCCTCTTAAGCGTTTTTATAAAAAAAAAAATGCAGGGCCTTTTGCAGAGTACTGAGTGCTAACCCTGATTTTTTCGCAATACGTATACTGATATGCTGAGTATGGTAGTGACATCATATCTGATTTGAATGCTCTCACGAACGGCCTTCAATGAAATTCTGGTGTGTGGTTGGTTGGACCTCATTTATATGAAACAATTCTAAAATTTTGTTAACACAAACCGGAATTTATTAAATTCACCTGTCAATCTATTTATTGTACTTTTCATATTCACTGATCTGAAAATCGGGACTCGCTCTTACCCATCACTAGGTTTATCAATTATCTTCATTATTTGTTTGTTAGGTGTTGCATTATTATCAGTTATATTCATGTCTGTTTGAAGTTATCAAATTTTAGTTTCAAGAGGTGTAAGAACATGTGATTGAAGGAAGAATTGTTTATCGCTGAATGATCTGAAAACTTATTGAAATGTTGATACCCATGTAGTAATAATGAAAATTGCCCGTAGGTGATCGGGAAGGGCTTGTTCGAGGTCTTGAAGCAGAAAATGGGAACAAAATTCAGCTGCTTCTTACAAGAAAAAGTGAAAGTGGTCGCAGGAGACATCACATTCGACGACCTGGGAATAAAAGATTCCGACTTGAAGGAAGAACTGTTGAAAGAAGTCGATGTTATCGTCAACTTAGCCGCAACAACCAATTTTGACGAAAGGTATATCGTCGTACAACAGTCAGTAGATACAATGTGTCTTAGCTTGTTACAGATCACACAAATAACTCTACATACTTCTTATCAACAGATACGACGTGTCGTTACACCTAAACACCTTCGGTGCCAAAAACGTCATCGACTTTACCAAGAGATGCACCAACATCAAGGTTCTCATCCAAGTATCCACAGGTTTGCATCAGTCCCATTTCTCCTTTTCATACAGTACGGTAACATATACGGAAGTTCTAAATTCAAAGTTCCGACAATATTATTTAAATCTGAACAATACGGCCACGGAACATACATGCAGCGTATGTGTCCGGGGAAAGAGTGGGGCTTATATTGGAGGACCCCTACAGGATCGGCGATACACTGAATGGAGTGACCGGGCTCGACATTGAAGCGGAGAAGAAGCTGGCTCAGCAGAAACTAAATGAGCTGCGCGCTGAAGGTGCCTCTGATGAGTCCATTAAATTGGCTATGAAGGACATGGGCATTGAAAGGTATGCACCTCGATCTGTCCACCCCTACCATAACTTCTTCTATGAAGTAGTAGTATGATTTTGTTTCTTCGTGATTTTGAGTCGAATATCTGACAACGTGATTGAGGGACGGATTATTTAACACTGAAACTTTTATTAACTCTCACACTTGTTCACGGAATTAACCCTTCTATTTGACTATTGTCTTGTTTTTGCTGCATTGTTAATTCATGTATTGGGGTAGATCTTGATGGAGTAGTATCTATGATCGTTTGCCGTTAACCTAATGAATATAGTAGGCCAGTTAAGGTCCCTTTTGGTATCCATCGACAACCTATATATATATATCAAATTGTTCTACTTATTTTTAATCCCCACTATGGTCCTCCAACTCCAATCTAGTGACCAGATTTATCAATGACAGAAAAAACTCTTACCATACTTTCTCTTCATGCCACGAATTGACTATTCATAAGAACACAGTACTATGTTTCGGGTCCCATTTTAAACAACCATGTCTCGGGACCATGCTCGGTCCCTTCAGAGAACTTTTCATGTGGTCACTTTACGAGACGAGTCCTATGTTATTAACTTCGGATGTTAATATTAGAGTTTCCTGATTATAATCACTATAGTTGCATGATCGATTATATTACTTTGGCTCAGATCAAGGAACTTTGGCTGGCCGAATGTATATGTATTCACGAAGGCGCTGGGCGAGATGATGATGTTAGACCTCAAAGGAGACATCCCTCTTGTTATCGTTCGTCCTACCATCGTTTCGAGCACTTACAAGGAACCTTTTCCCGGTTGGGTCGAAGGCGTCAGGTAACATTGTTACATTGAGCTCTATTAGCACCCTCGTTACGTTCCCTTGCTGTTGGAGAAACTAACCATTGTGTAATGTGCTGTTAACATTTTCAGGACCATTGACAGCTTAGTCGTTGGCTACGGCAAGGGCAAATTACAATGCTTCCTTGGTGATCCAACGTCAGTTGTCGACGTGGTGAGTTTCATGCCAATGAGCAACTTCGCTCTTCGACAAACGTTTAATTCTTTTGATACCTTCCAGTTATTTTCATGACAGATGAGAAACTTATGCAGATTCCGGCCGATATGGTCGTAAACGCAATGATAGTAGCAATGGTGGCTCATGCTAACCAACGGTCAGCAGAGACGCCGATCTACCAAGTTGGCTCCTCAGTAAGAAATCCCTTACGGTTCACTCTCATTCATGACGTGGGTCACCGATACTTCGTGAAGCACCCATGGATCAACAAGGAAGGACATCCTGTCATTGTAGGCAAGGTTAAGGTCTACGGTTCCATGTCCAGCTTTCACCGTTACATAACCCTTAAATACCTCCTACCATTGAAGGTATATATATATGTCTATGTAGTTCGTAGTATGTTTGATTATAACTTAGAAAAGGTGAAGGAAAGAGGGAGAAAACAGAATGTCGAGGCGAGTGAAAGCATTCTTTCCTTAAGATCGATTTGCCCGTTATGTGCACACGGACTACGACAATCAATCCCAAGATACAACGACAAACGCATATGATCAAAAAGAAAGTCCGAGTGTGCGTAAACAGCCCAGTAGCCCGACGTGCGAGTGTGTGTTAACCAAGAAAAGCCTAAGTCCTCTCCCACATACAAAATTGGGTACCCCCAGGGGTCAAATCCTTATACTCACTTTCGCATTTATAAACTACTCTTCTACTAACACAAATTTCCATGTGATTTTGGCAACCTATGCCACAATCAATCCTATCCGAAGTTGTTGACCCATATTAAAATACGATCAAACCAGCTCAAAACACTCTAAATCCAACAGTCTAATGAATGTGCATCAGCTTATCAGGTTTCTATGATAAGGTTTCTTCCACAGCGAGTAAGCGACCTTTTAACAATCTCCTCCTCATATGTGCAGGGATTAGAGGTAGCAAACACCACGTTCTGCCAGTTCTTTCGAGGAACATACATGGACCTCAGCAGGAAGATTAACTTCGTGTTGAGGCTTATCGATATTTACAGACCTTACTTGTTCTTCAAGGGCATGTAAGTTTTCTTGTTCAGCGAAAGCTGAATACCATAGCTAATAGACCGACTCCCTAGCCGGTAAAACTACTAATTTATAGAGTTGCAATGATTGTAATTATTCAATCCTTCTTGTGCAGTTACGACGACATAAACACTCACAAGCTGCGAATAGAAGCTGCACAAAGCGGGATGGAAACTGATGTCTTCTACTTCGACCCGAAGGTTATCAATTGGGAGGACTACTTCATGTATGCTCATCTTCCTGGTCTAGTAAGATACGTCTTCAAGTGACTGGTCTATTGTCCAGAATCACGAATTTGGCGCCTATACGAGCAACTTCGGCTCTATTTCCAGTTGAGAGTACTCCAGAAGTTACAACATCGCCATATCAGATGTATGACATGAATTTCGCAAGTTCCCCATAATCGTACACAGCTTCTTTCATGCGAGTAGAGGACATATTCAAACATCTTCACCAGGAAACGTTTAGCGACCTGTTTTAGCCCATCTATATTGTTGTCGCGATGTATATCTCAAACCTGCATAGCTTATGCATTATCAGTGATCTGTAACAACACTACTGGAAGAATGTATTGAATCGAAACTAGTAACGTTTCTTTTCCTAAGAATGCACCATGGCACCCGTATCATAGAGAAGGTTAAAAGAGTCCAACTCTAAAATTAAAGATCAAAATGGATGTAAACTGAATTAACACACATTCTTCAGGTTTCGGATTACAGTAACTATGGTAATGAAATGCAGTAACTTAATTTACCACGTTCGCTATGACATTCTCCAATGGTGTCTTCCAACTACGCGGCGAATAACTCGAAAAGGGATTACAGCTTTTGGTCTCCTGGGATCATATAAGGGGAATTTACATGATTAGGAGCTAGCGAAGAAGTATTTCGCTTTAGCGAGCTATATATGGTCATGAGACTAACAATCCAGTTTTTGCCTACAATGTTGTAACTGTACCCACTTCATGTTGCAGTTTTCCATTCAAATATTCTCTAATCATGTCTGAATATTTTTGCTGATTATGGCATAGAAGTATGTGCTATCCTTTTCCAGGCGTCTAAATCGGCACTAGTATTTGCGGTCCATTTGGAATCTCAAAGCTACAATTAAGGACGAAGAGGAGAATCCTCGGCATAAGACATGTGCTAGATGGCCTCTTGATCAATCGATCTAGCAACAATGGACTTACTTGCAAATTGCACACTATGTTCATGAACAATTGATCAAACTTATAGTCTATAGACTTTAAATTAACGGATAGTAATTTCAAATAAGGGACTTGTGAAACATCCTCAGATATCAAAAATCTTATATGCACTATGCATTAAACAACAACTAACCAGATCTCCCGGGGTAATGGGATGTATTTATGAACAATGGAAAGTTTATTTCCTAATGTAAAATGCCTACAAAACAATACAACAACAACCTGATAAGTCCCACGAAAAGTTTTTACTATCGAAAACTGCAACGCCACCAAATTTCCTCCTTATGAAATTTCGACCCGTTACCTCCACTAGATTGAAAATTCCAAAATCTTGAGATGCGTTGATCCTCCCTTCTGTGTTTGTTGTGCCCCAAGCTTCCATCACGTTCCTTCAAAGTGCGCTCCAAGGTGATTGCAGTGTCATACATGTCCTGATAGGAATGAAATTTCTGACTTGATAAAGGGGTACGTAACCTCAAGTTAAGACCCTTTAGAAACTGTCATATCCTTGAGCTTTCACTATGATAGAATGAGGGCACGAACCGCAGCAAATATGTGAATTGAGTTGCGTATTCCACCATCGTCATGCCATCCTGCCCTAAGGCAGGAACTCGTCTAACTTTTACTCCATCAATGACTCCAGGTAGTATTTACTCCTCATCAATACCTTGAATTGCTCCCATTCAAAATCTGCCTCCCTAGATCTTTCTTCAACCGTGCTCCATCACGCGTCTGTTTCTCCCTCAAATAGTTACACATCAAAATCCAACCCGTCTTTATGATGATTATTATAATATCCCATGTCTTTCACATTCAATCAAGCATGTACATAAAAAAGGTATATTATAAATAACTGATATTTTCCTAATCAAATTGTAACACGATATCTTTAGAATAATTCGAACAAACGTTACCTTTCCGCTATCCTAAAACGTGATAGTCTTAAACAAAATTAGATTTTCAATATTTCAAAAATTGAAATTTATTATAATTTAACAACAAGTTTTGTCCAATTTATCCTATTCCATCATGGGTAGATCCTCCATCCTAATCTCTTATAGATAATTCATAGCCTCAATTAATCCTTCCGTCGTCATTAAAAATTTTCTTTCTAATAACTTTCGATCATCATCTAATATTTAGTAATTGATCATAATTTATTTGATTATTACCATGGAACTATCAGGCTGTTATATTTGCAAATCCCAAAGTCTCGTTAAGCACCTTGAATAAATCGATAAGATAATGAGTCATGATTTTCACTTTTATTATAATAGCCTCAAATGACTAGAAGACCTTCATATCAATGTATATGTAAATAAGGTAGTACCATATCCATCTCATATATAATATTCCCACTTTGACATATATATATATGAAGCAATTTCAACTTACTTTTAGTGAATAAAAATATATCTTGACTTAATTCTATAAGTTTATTCGAGCTTCACATGTATTTTACAAAACCATCCAGCAACCATCATTTGGCAACTCCATAAAATTTTATCACTCAATCATCTCATTTGTACACACTAATTTTCTTCTCATTATCCACATGACTTCATATCTAAAATATATATACAATATAATATTTCATATGATTCATTATCCACGTCTTATAACAATCCTTCGTGAAATAACAACTTGCATCTTTATATCTATATTTCTTCATTACTCCTACGTGACTACGTTAGTTCTCAGAGGGTGCAGAACATATTAATATTGTTATCATTATAATATTTTTCAAGCAATCCTCTATCTACCTAAAGTTTCTCCAAGTATCTACACTCAATGCATGATGCAAGTTCATTTTAATGATCATAGCTTAATTTTCTAAGTTTTTTTCCTAAACTTCAAGCTGTGATATCATTTTGTAACGTCATCAAAATTTCCAAAATTATTATCACCCCTAAAAATTATAATTCTTAATAAGGTTATTACAATCCCATAAGATTTAGGTCTTAGCAACAAAGGAAATTACATCCAACATCAAAATCGCAAAAATTACATCGATGATCTTAATGTCTCACAGTAGAAGATAAAATAAGATATGAAAATAACTTTACATATTTATTGAATAAAGTCCAACTAAACTAAATACAAATGCAATAAATGTCGCTCTAAGTTGTCCCATCGTCCGTCTGTAATAAACCTGAAATGAAATAGTAAACCGTGAGCCAAAGGCCCCATAACACCTTGGTTCCTATTTCATCTCAGGGGATTAATGTAATTACGATGGATTACGTTAAACCTGCCCACCATTAAACACACTCACATCAATCACTCGCAAACAAAATTACAACACATCACCTAGTGAGGGTCCTAAACAAAAAATAAATAGTAAATAATAAACATGAAGAAAATCCAAGCAAACCGATCATCCCATTTATTTATAATTTACGTTACATCATTTTAATTCTCCTAATCAACCTATTTATTAATATTTGCAACTAAAGATAAGTTTTCCAAATCGATCTATCAATTAGGGACGTGACTCCCTAATGGTTGATAATGAGATCTCCTATAATAAATTTCCCTCAATGGCCAATCCTTGATGTCAATACGATCAATCCTCGTTATCGTTGCGTGCACGAGAAGGGTGTTCTCATTGTCCACCCTTCCTAGCTAGTCTTTAATTTTTTCAAATCATTGTTTCAATCCATTAATTTATTAACTTATTCTTAACCCATTAAATCATTAATTCAGTCTCAATCCGTACCATCGCATTTAAGGTTGTAATATATCCCAAATATCTATCCAAAATATAAATCATAGAAATTCACACGATGCAATCAAGAGACTATCAATATTATAAAAATAATTATTATTTTTATATTGACATATGACGATAATCATATATACGCATCCAATCAATCAAATAACCAAACATATAATCAATCATTCACATCAACCCTATTAATTCTATCATACTGTTCAAAATAATGATTTTTAATCATTATGAAAAAATAAATACGAATTCAATATTATTTTCTAGACGATTTAACATGACTTTAATTATTTGAGTGGATTAATACTCTTAAAAGACCTTCACGCTCTACTTCACCAACACCTACGATATGAGCACAACAATAATAATTATTCTCTTGTCATAATAATTGATCGTAACTATAATATACAACTAATATATTGTACACTATTGAGTTATTTAATGGTATAAGCTTGGTGTCTTGACACCCGAAGGGACCCTGGATGTTCCTCTCCCCTCTTAGTCTCCTACTTCACGGCTAACAAACACAAGACGGCGACGGCGACTTCAATCCATCGTGACACCTGCAGTAACAACAAATCAAAGCACAAGCTCCTCAATTCTTGCAATGTCGCCGGCGTCGGCTCCATTTACCCAAGCAATAACTACCCCGGATGTCAAGGACTGGAGGCGACTTCGAGACCGCGGTGGCAAGCGGCGATGGCCTGCGATGGTGACCTCAAGGGGAGCGGCGACGGCTGGCTGGGCGATTCTGGGGCGGGGTGGCGGCAGTCGACAGGACAGGGCGGCGCGGTGCTGGGCTTGGCTGGGTGGCGGCGGCGGACAGGGAAGCAGCGCGAGCGGGGGAGAGGGAGGCAGGGTCGGGGTGAATTAAAAGAATAAAGGGATTAGGTTTTATCTCTAGGTTTGACTCTGTCTTAATGTTTTTACATATATTTATATATTTATAGATAATCATTGGTTAGGTTTAAAGTTGAGAGCTCTCATGATTAGTTTTTCATATTTTTATAAGTTAATTGTTACATATAATTATTTATTATTTTATTTTTTATTTTTATTAAGTATATTTAGAAATTGATAATATTTAAAGATATTTATAAATTAATAATTAATATTAAATATATGAATCTTCATCGATTATTTGTTAATATTTTAATTTTATCTCATTAATGTCTTAATTTTATCTCATTATAATTTATTATTTAATAATTAATTAATTTATATATTTATTTGATTAATTTATATTATAAAATTTTGAATTATTGTATTATTAATAATTTACATTATTTAAAAAGTTTTGTCGAGAAATTTAGGTTAAGTGTTTTGTGGCTTAAAATTATCCGTTATTACAAAAAAACCTTTATCGGATAAACACCATGCCTCAGAAACCCTAGCCAGGAGCGTTCCGGCGGCGTTTGAGACGAACTCTGTGTTTCCCGACGTCGGATTCCGGCGAGGTAATGTGGCGTCTATGCCTTAGGTTGGGGGACAATTGCTTTGCGATTTCGGCCAAGAATCGACATTGGTGTTAGGCAAATCTAGAAAGTGGGATCCATTTGGGATTCGGCTTGCAATAATAGCAAAATCTCAAGGTCATCTCAATGGCTCGCTCTTCGATCTTAGATATTGTTGTGGAAATCAGGTACGTTCCTTTCATTGAACAATTCAACGGTTTGATTTGAATATATGTGTTGAAATTTTGGTATTGTTTCTTAAATATGGGTAGGACAAAGGCTGCTTAGATTAGGTTCTTTTTTTCGTTTCTGAAATATAATTGAGATTGTGTGAGGTTAGTGTAATGGTGAAAGGATAGTTTGAAACCTTTTTGTATGGGAAAGTTTCCAAAAAGAAAATGTTGTAGTAGTTTTTTGGGGATGACCAAACAAGAAGAGCTTTCACATTTTTCGTGGAAGAGATGGTGTAGAAAACATAAGTATCCCTATCGCTCTTTTGAACACTCTGTCCTTTGTCCCACAAGCTTTTCATAGTTATCATCAAATCACTAAAGAACCAACAAAAAACTAGTGAGATGATAGTATGAGCAAGGGAAGAGTGTATTGGTAATTGGTTATTTGGGTTCTAAAATTAGCCTTTAATTGAAAATGTTGCCAAAATCATTGCATATGGAGATCATGGAACATAGAAGATCAGAGAATAAAATTGATGTGAACTCTCAAGTTAATTACTAGTTAATATGTATATACACGTATGACATTACATGTGTAGCGATCAAAAACAACATACGTACAATATATAAGTTGATCAACTCAGAACATCAAACTTTTACTACTATAACTTGCTTGATGTTCATCTTATACCTCAGCGCTTGCAGATCATGCCATTCCCACTTTCGTTGTCTCCACAACGCAATATATCATTATCAAACTTAATCCCTTCGCCATCGTCACCTGTACCAGCAAACCTGCCCACCTCGCAATCTGTCGCAAAGATATCTGATGCAGCAAACTCCTTGTTGCCGCCCAACACGGGCATTTTCACTCCCATCTTGATCCTGCTGACATAGTTGTGGGCATAGGTCTGTCCTAGAACTCCATTCACGTCTCCGCTTAATGAGTAGAACTTGAAGCTCAAGTCGAGATGGGCAAAGCAGTCGTCATTGGTGATCCCATATTGGTGAATGATTGATTCCTTTTTTGTAATCGGAACCACCACGGCCTTGATCTTGAAGTTACCTGTGTATTCATGTGTACATATTATACTTTAATCTATTTACTACTGTCTGATTTGCTTTCTTTTCTATGTTTCATCATTGCGAAAATATCCCAAATATGTCGCTCTAGGGTATATCTTAATCAAATAGGTTAGTCCATGATCATGGTCTTAAATCTTTAATAACTCATCTTATTTGTCTATGCCATGATACACTTCATACCTGCAACTTCAATGACGACATCATTAATGATGTGGGACCGGGAGATGGCGAGAGAAGGAGCGGAAGGTGACCGCCAAGAGGCACCTTTCGAGGCAGGGATGGAAATATGCACACCATCGAGCCTGAGCTCGATCCTGTCAATGGCATCGTTCCATATGGCAGTCTTCTTGGCACCGACATAAAGTTGGTGGTTGTCGAAGCGAATGCCTAGGGCTTGCACCCAAGTGAAGTCCCTGGTCATGTTTTCGTTCCTCTTGCCAATGAAGTGGGCATTTATGTGCACGGCAGGGTCTGTCACTAGACAAAAATCCCTATCCTTTTTGCCGTGGAAGTAAAATGCCAGTCCATCGCCCCCTATGAACCTCGGGTCTTGGCATACCGCCCCTGGTTTGTCGCAATCTGCGCATTGAAAAATTACATATTAAAGGTTCTTGTCGTGAACCGCTATGTCTATGTTCTGGTGTTATCATGCGTGATATTTGTTAAAGAAATTATTGCGAGGTTTGTGAAGTTTTTATGTTGTAGTAGCAGTTACTTGACTGTTGCATCTTCTCTTGAATTGTCGTTTCACGAATTATTTTGTGTTTTCTCATCGTGTTGCAGAAACTGCGTAAGTATTGCTACTTACTGCAAACCGGGCGACAAGTGACACAATCGACCTCGCACGTCCTCGGACAAGTAGAGGGGCAAGTCCACTCCTTGTAATAACACCCCGGATAGTTCTGGTTCCGGCAACTAACAGTCTTCACTCCAACAGTTGTCGGATCAGGAGATACGTCGATCTTAGGCCGTGGTGGAACAGCCGCTGCCAATGTAACTGCCGCGAAGAGGACGAGGAGGGCGCTAGCAGTGCCCAGACCGCAGGCTGTAGTTTCGGCCATTTTACAGCTTTCCTTGTCTACTGGTTAATTAGATAACCAGAGAGACAAAAGAAGTCCGAAGGGGATATTGAGTGTATGAAATTTGTAACGTTGGGTTTGGAAATGATCCTTTTATAGTGGGTTTAAGACTTGTAATGGCTGTCACAAAAGGTGAAAAATGAAACATGTAACACGAGTGGGTAACTTTTTTCGGCGTGGAATTACCCTGGCCGTGAGATACTCATAGTTCAGTGTAGTGAATATTCAAGCTATAATCTTGATGCATATGTTTGACGACTTTGCGAACGTAATACAAGAAGTTAGGTCCCCATATAAGGCAGCCTTATAGGTGCGATCAGTATATATGTTTTGTACAGCATGAGCATATCTGCTACGTAGATTTTGCGCAATCTATACATTGAAGGTTTGCAAGATCAATGAGCATAATGTCGAATTTCCACATGTCTTGTCTTGAATGGATTATATGGACTGTATATTTTTCTTTGCATAAAGAATCATATTTCTTGTCACTCAAACCAACAAAACATCCGCGAAGAAGTGAAAAGTTCAATTACCAATTAAAACTCTTAAATCATAATTTTGCATTTTCAAGTTATGTACTTGTAATACCTCAAAAAAATGGTTAAATGGTTTGATAGTATTATCTATACCAACAAGGTGCATCTTCCTTTTTGATAGCCCATCACTTTAGAACTCCGCAGTTAAACGTGCACTGAAAGGACTTGTCAGCCTGGCGAGCGGTTCTTGATGACGACCCGATAACAAGGATTTGGCCAGGACGTTACACTATGGTATCAGAGCAACCCTACAATCGCGTGCTGGATCTATGGGGATCCGATAGCTAGAATTTGTTCGGAACGTTACAGTACTTTTCGTCGTTTCAAAACCGACGACGTGTGGCAATTCTTCTTCGTCAAATACTTTTCTACATCAAATATGCGATATGAATGACAGTAGTACCATTACCTGATAAGGTATAACTCCAACAATTCTCATCAGTTTGGTTAGATTTGGCATATCCAAAGCAAACAGCAATAATGACGAAAAATCATTAGATTTGCACCAGGTTTTGATGCTATAATTAGCTAGCTAAGATAATCACCAGAATTAGAATATTTCATGCAAAGCTAGGATTAGCTTAGGCACTTGGTTGGCATTTCAAAGTAATTAGTTACAACTTACTTCATCATGAAACGAAAAGTTCTCAAAAAGGGACTATTCCGAGAACACGTATGTTAATACTTTGATTTTTCTTTTGCTAACTATGGCTGCAAATCATCCAGATCCTAACTTTCTAGTTTTGGAATTTGTAGGTGACCACAAAGATAGTCATCTACTAGTTTTATTATTGATTCGATCTCGTTATTCAGTTGGATACCCCTTTTTCTTGTTACTTTTAAAGTAGTCGTTCAACGGGTTGTGTCGAACTTAATCCATATTTTAGAGGTGAATCTTTTTTGTGAAATCTCAAATTACATGGTTGAATAAAGGATCGCTCACTTTCAACATTACTATCTTCGTCCATGCACCATTGTAAGTTTATCATGCTAAAGTTGATTTATATACTAGTACTATCAAATGTAATCGTAATCAAGTTTATGGGGTCATTTGGTTGAGTTGATACAAAATATTTATAAATATTTTTATCAGAAGATGATGGTTAGTTATGTTGTAATTGATTATAATTTTATAATAAAATAATTCAGTGTTTGATAGAATAACACTTAATTTTTTTAGGAAAATAGTAACGCTTAGTTTAATGTTATTTTATTTGTTATAAACACGTAGTATTTTGATTTCTCCAATGAGAAAAAAGACAATATTGAAATAACATATATTCCTTTTGTCTTAGATAAGTTACGAAAAGTTGACTTGGCACGATTATTAATGAAATCATTGACTTTATTATAATAGACAAAAATATCCGTGTGTGTTGGTGAGTAAACATAAGAAAAAATTATGAGTAGGTGGAGAGAGAAAAAAATAATGATGGAGGAAATGATATGATATAAGGTAGGAATATTATGGACTTTTACTCCCTAAAAAATTGCCAATTTAGATAACATTATTTCATTCGTTTCGAATTATATACAACAGTTTGACCTGACACGCGATTTTATGTGAGAGTTGAATTTGATTAATATATTGTATTTTTTTTATGATAATGGGAATTGATGTAAAATTTATAAAAAAAGTTAGTGGGATATGATGGGATAATGTGTTTAATTTAATATAAATTTAATTTTAAATATGAAAATAAAACAAATATTACATACATTTTTAAGAATTAAAAAACATTTTGTTTTATAAAAAAATTATTTTTAATAATATATAATAATTTACGTGGAACCGTGAAATCATGGAAATGTCAATTAAAAAAAAATTGAGTAAAACTGATATAGATGAACTTTAAGCTTAGACAAACAGAAGTTCCAATATCCCTTCACATGATTCCGCTAATCAAAATACAGCCCATAGCCCTTTTCCAGTGGCCTCGCACCGCACCACACCTCCTTTGAGCGTCGCCGTCGCCGCCCCCGCAGCAACCTCAATCATATCCACCGGCGTACTCCTCCCATGGCTGAACGACATCTCCCTTGAGTACGGAAAAAAATCGACGCCGTCCAAATTCCGATTGGGAGTGCTCGACACCGCTGGTTTGATCTCCCCGCTGAGATTCGCCGATTGTTCTTCGCCTCACAGGTGATTTGTGGTTTCCATTTCTCAATTCGATGATTGTTCTTCTGTGATCTGCCTTTAGAATCCTACGCATTATTTATCGCTAGGTTTTGGTTCCTCAACTGGTGAGCGAATGATGTTAGATTTTGTTAGGTGTTGCTTTGTTTCAGATTGAGCATGACGCTAACGTGTTTGGTATTGCTGCTCGAAGCTGGAGAAACCAAACCTAGAAGTAGAAAAACAGTAGCGAAGACCAAAATCACTTTACAAAATAAAATGATTTTGTGTAAAAAAAATCTTAATATTATATTCAGATTGAACAGAAAACAGAAACAGATATCACCTTTTTGGTTTTTTGTTTTTTATTTCATCCATTTAAAAAACAGAAAACAAAAAACAAAAGTGATTCTAAACCGGCCCTAGGGAACTAATAATGTTATGGTTGTTCTATGACTCTTGGTATAATTACTTCCTATGTACATGATATACTCCTATCAAAGGTGGCGTTGTATGAGGTCATGAGTTTGAAACCTATAGCTATTGCCTGGTGGCGAGCAAATGTTAGATTATACAGTATTGTTTACATTTAGGGCATTCACGTGAGATGCTGTCACGATTTGAATCTTCTAAGGTTGAACTTCGAGCAGAGATCGTTGCTGAATATATGGTTGTGTTTGTAAGGTCTCAGGAGAGTTAGTTATGACTCGGAGGTCCAGACGTTTATGTTGACCATTATGTACGTATGCTATAATTTTTAGTATATGACACTATACTATCAGTAAAAGAGTGATAGACGCAAAATGAAGAGTTGTCACTAATCAATATACAGAAATATAGTCTATGACAACATAGTTGTTAATTTGTGTAATGGATTCGGTTTATCATTCAAAATTTTCCCAGAATGGACCATGTACCTTAAATATTGACATCAAGTGCTCAACATTTATACTGGATAAAAAATAGTACACTTCAACAAAATTTCAACCAGATTAAGTTGACAAATTACAATCGAAACAAATTGATGTTAAAATTGTCCATCATACATAAGATTATTGTTAATACAAACAAGATAATGTTAATTTTTAAATGGCAAAAAATGTTTCAGAGCTAGGGTTCTTTGAGTCTTAGCTCTTCAAGGCACGAAATCAACTTTGTTTCTTGAAACTGTACGTACATATTCACCACCTCGACGTAGGTAACTGAACTAGCTCAGAGCACTTGGATGTTTACTTGTTTATGGTTTGCATTGAATCTAGACACCTCACAATCAGGAGCGAAGAGACCGGAAGTAGAGAATTCCTTATTGCCACCCAAGATTGGCATCTGCACGTCCAAATTGATCTTGCTCACGTAGTTGGTAGCATAGGTTTGACCTAGAACTCCATTAACATTCGCAGTCAATGAGTAGAACTTGAAGCTCAGGTCGAGATGGGCGAAGCAGTCATCATTTGTTATTCCATACTTGTGAACCATTGACTCGTCATGTGTGATCGGTACCACCACTACCTTGATTCTGAAGTTGCCTGTATTTGAGGATGAATGTATACCACACATGAGTCAACATCTTTTACAAAAATAATTTCAGTTAAGATACAGATCGTATAATGGTCCTGCTATGGAATTCTCAAGTTATCCAATGACTCTATGTTTGAAAGGCATTCATGCCTTGAACTTTTCATGGGGGTGAGAGTACAACTATTTTTACTATTGCAAAAGGTGATATATATTGTACCTTCAACTTCGATGATGACATCGTTGGTGTTGTGATTACGGGTGATGGTTATAGAATCGGAGGACCACGAGGAACCCTCAGATTCGGGTAGGTAAATAGGCTTGCTATCAACTGTGAGCTCAACTCTGTCGACATTATCATCCCATATGGTTGTCTTTTTTGCACCGACATAGATCTGATGGTTGTCGAAGAGGATGCCAATGCCCTGGACCCAGGTGAAGTCTCGACTCATGGTCTCGTTTCTCTTGCCAATGAAGTGGCCGTTTATGTGAAGGTTGGGGTCCGTCACTAGGCAAAAGTCTCGATCTTTTTTGCCGTGGAAGTAGAACCTACGCCCATCACCGCCTATGAACCTCGGGTCTTGGCATACCGCGCCTGGTTTGTCACAGGCTGTAATTCGAAACAAACATATACATACTATAAGTTCGTAGCAAGTATATAACTATATTGAGGATGCCTTTTTTGGGTTTCGTGGTGTCATCTTACAGTTTGTTCTTTTTACAATAAATATACATAGTATGTAGTAGTTGTATTAATTCTCCAATATGCAAATGGCTTGGATTAGGTACCAACTACTATTATCTTACTGTTGGAGCTTCTTTATCGGGAATAGAGGATCCAAGTGTGTTTTTGAACTCGGATTCATAGCAATTTATGTCACGAGCCGGGATACATGCACCATACCCAACTAGTCTTGCATAACGAATCCTGTATGGTTGGCCTAGTTGTTTAGATGTTAAAGAACAGCTTGTTTTTGGTTTGGTTGGTCATGTATGTATGTTTTAACACTCAGTTACTATATGAATTTAAGTTTGTTTCAGTGCATTCTAATAGTTCTGACTGTTGCGATTTATGCCGTATGGAGGGAGTATTTGCTGGCTTGAAAGAACAAAAACTTACTGCAGACGGGAGTGCAAGTGACACAGTCCACATCACAAGTCCTTGGACAAGAAGCAGGGCAAGTATATTCCCTATAATAGCACCCAGGATACTTCTTATTCTTACACTTAACCACCTTTGCTGCACCAGTTGGCGTCGCTGGAGAATCGATGGGCTGTTTCACTGTCGAACCGCACACGGCTGTGCATGACTTGCAATCGACTGTACATGTTCGAGGGCAAGATGCCGGGCAAAGGAGGCTCTTCTTACGACACTCGGTATATCCCTTCTCCTTGCAGTGCACCTTTTTTTGTTTGTGCTTTGTTGTGTTCATGTCTTCTATTGAAGGGGTTTCTGTGGCTGTTGCTGCAGCCATGGCGAGAAGGAGGAAGATGAGAATGGAGTGGCGGCAGCCAATGGCTGCCGGTTTTGCCATTGGATTGGTTTGACAGGATGTTTGGGATGATGGTGTTGAATGTGAAGAAAGGGAAATTATTGAAGTTTCCTTTTATAGGATAGGAAAAACAATGGTTTATTTATCGATGAAGAATAGAATTAGGGGTGCTCTTGAAGGAATTGTAGGATCTATGTAGCATTTTCGTGCAATCATTCGAGAATCTAGCTTAGTCAACTTCTCTGATTTCATGAAAGAAACATTATTTTTGTGATATAATTTTGTTGTGCTAGAGTATTTCTTGTTTTTGTCTGCCTCTTTTTGAAATTGATAATGTCTGTTTTACCCTTGATTAGTTTGCAAGTGTTACAATACACGTTCTGTTTTGTACAGGACATGAAGGTTTTGTGTCTAATACCTTAATGTCATTAGGAGGTTATATCCGCTTTTCAATTTATAGAAAAGAATTTGTCCAATTTATCCTTTGATAGATATAGTTTGAACTTTCTAAAGGAAAATAGTGGATGTGGTTCTCATCATTAAATTCTAGCAAGGAGTAAATAGTTAAATTATATTCAGTGCCGAAGGTCCACATTTACTGATTGCTAGCAATATTTCTCTAATTATTATGTTTATTAATAATTATGATATTTAGCTATTAATGAGGATTTTTTTCCCCTGATTTTTCTGTGATGATTGTGTAAGATATTACTGTACTGAATATACAGTCCTGATTGTTTTGCGGAAAAATTCACTGTAAATTTGAGATTTAATGATAACCAAGGAACATTCTTATGACTTACCAAAGGTTATAGGAAATAAATGTCTTTATTGTTTAAAATGTAAACAAGCAAAATAATTGATCTGATGAAAAAACAAACATTTGGTAATGGATGTATGAGTTCAATTCAAAGCAGCTAGGTGCACCTGTTAGTTTCAATGTTTCATAGTACTAAGGTGTGCTCTTGGACTTGTTTAGAGTCAAAATATGGAAGCGTTTTACACGGAGAGTCTAAAAAGGGAGTCTTAAAGCTCTTAAGTGCGTTTAAGTACTATATGTGTGTGTGAATCTGATCCATAATTAATTAAAAAGTTTAGCCTAGTAGGTTATGGGTTCTCACGTGTATGCTAGGCAGTTTTGCACTAGCGTGCTGTTTTTCCAACTAGTGATCTTGCTCAAAACATGTTTTTCCAACTAGTGATCTTGCTCAAAACAAACACAAGATTAAAACAATCGCAATCTCCTCTTTACTTAGTCTGGGTGTTGGTAACAACAATTCGCCTTGTGTTTTTTTCGTTTAAACTCTAAAATGTCCAATGCCTTATAAGAAGTTTGGTTCTCACAAGACATATAAGCACAATGGTCAAGAAATTCAGGATACTGTAAAATTATCCATGTGTCCACAAACTCATAAGAGGAACCATGTTTTAAAACTATGGGTCCATATATATATCAAATTTCCTCTGGTAATAAAACCATTAAGATACGAAACTAGCTAGACTATATCTCTATGTTGCACTGATTGAATAAATACACCTGCAGAGTAGCTTATAATCAGCGATCTTTTGTGTTGTTATCAGGCTTATTAGCACAAGCCTATCCTAGGCTAATAATGACTAGCAAGATATTTTATATCGGTTAAGAAAAAGTAGTGTGAAATCTATGCACAAGAAATCATAGTCAGATTAGAATATATGATGCATAAGAAATCATCATCAAACTAGAAAATATTGCTTTAGAAATCATCATCAGGTTAGAATAAATGAAGCTCAAGAAATCATCATCAAATTAGAACAAATGAAGCTTGAGAAGTTATCACCAAATTGGAATACATGGTTCATGAGTAGAAATACTGTTACAGCACATGGCATCAAAAATTTGTGTTGCTGGAAGTGACCCGTATTGCTTGTTCTAGATGTATCTTTTCCATCGATTTTCTCTTACACAAAGTAGAGAAAATCAGTAGACAATGTACATTATCTATTCATGGCACATTTCTGTGGTTTGCAACAGACATTATCATTCCAATGTACATTTATAACATATGCTAGCTTTGTGCTATCGTGATGTTAAAATCAATTTCTGAACCGTAATTAGTCCCTGAAACAATCAATAATAACCCACTAATCAAAGTAATGACGTGTTCTTTTAATGTAAGTGATTCATATTCGACATAAGTGTTATGCTATCTAAACATATCCTCTATGTTTATATATGCATATAACTCTGCTTTGGTTAGAAAAATGATCCCAGTTATGGGGACTGGGATTTTATTTGCAATGGCAACAACAACAATTAAGTCATCAAAATGCTTGAGCGAGCCAAAGGGCTGCTCATAGGCATCCCTACTTTTGCTAGTTATGGCCACAATCTGCCCTCTATTATGCTTCCTCTATTAACTTTTTTGTTTTATCTCGGACCACAACGGGGGAAATTCTCTTTTGACTATTGGAAAAGAATGTGATTAGTGACTTTTTGTTGACAGTAAAATACAACTCTCTGACTCAGAAATTCTCAGATGGATTAAGGAAGTATTATATGGAGACCTCTATGGTGTTCCAAAAAGAGGAATAAATTTCTTGTTAGCACTTATAACTTGAAAGTTGATACTACAACCACAGTCGTTCCGACCCGTATATGGAGTAAGCTATTATGTTTGTATATTTATATGCTGCTCTGATTTCTATTGGAAAATATTAAATTCATTTCTTATTTTTTTCTCTCTTTTTTTCTTTTGATATGATTAAGTCCATTTCATTGATATACATATAAAAATAATTTCTTTCATTGATGAATTGTCATTTGTTTTGTTACTTTTATATGTTCCCTTAATATCATAAGGTCTCATTAAACCTGATATTGGAAGTAAATCGAATATTAGTCCACTCATCCAACTCCTTCGGTTTGCTTGATTGATTCTCAACAACCTCTAATATAGACGGCTTAGGCCTTTTTTTAATGCTGATCGCTAAGACATCTAATCTAACAATGCTCGACATATTTTCCACTTTTGAAAATGCTGGATTTTTTTTAATTTGTATTTGTATTTGTATTTGTATTTTTATTTATTTATTTATTTGCTGATTGTAGACTTTGTATTCACTTTGACGGCAGATTTTAGCTGTTGATGCCTGAATCCTGATTGCATATGCACGATTTGCTTTCCTGAGATGAAGAGACAAATATTGGTTCGTGTGTAGTACATGAGTCTGCTGCAAGGAATCAACCTGGTTCTCTACCTGCTCATCTGCATGATCTATATGTTCCTTCAGATGTTAAATGTGAGGGGCTGAGCTGTGGTGGTTGTTTTACGAGATAAAAAGTTAAGTGGGGCCACTGGTATAATCATGAAAATTGTGAATACCTGCCAAAGCTTATTATGGTTACTACTTTATATTGGGCTTGGTTGATTGAGAAAGTTAATTTTCCATTGGCTTTACGTGCATTGGTGATAACTAGTAACAGCATAAAATTCAACTCGTAGTTGCAGGATTCGTGCATTATGCATACTTGGAACCACATAGCGGACTGCAATTCGCACAAAAATATCCATATAACTTATGTCCCATTTATCATTAGCATATCTGACCCTGTATATCACATAGTTCTTTAGCTTCATCAGCTGCAATTTTTGTTTGTGCAACTAGTGCGTATTGCTTCATGCCTTTTGTTGTTATGGTTTTGGTTGAAATGCATGTGGATTTAAGAAGTCGCTTGTGTTCTAGTTTCTTCAAATTTTTGCCTCAGCATTATGGTTTCTTGTCCGCCCTGTTATGGAACCTATATGTAGTCTCCTGTCTCGGGATCATCTGTTAGTGAAATGTCGATGTCCAATGAAATTGCTGGATCAATTATGGTTGTTATCCTACAGATGTTGCTTCTTCACTAGAAGATTCTCCTATGTACAGCCTCACGCTTGGAGATGATATTCTGTTGTTACCCTCGGTTTAGATCGAGTAAAAAGTTTCTACTAAGACAAATTCTTACTGGTCTTGCTTTGATCGAATTCCTTAATTGTTTGATTTCCCACACTCATAGAAGGAAATAATAAATGATTATGATTGGGTCGTGATTTGAAACATAATCACTACTTGTTAATCTTTGATTTGGTATGGATCAAACTGCCATGTTTTTTTTTTTTTTTTTTTTTTTTTTTTGCCTTTTTCTCTGTTGTGCACCTCGTTCTGCGAACTAGCTGTGTCTCATGTAGTTTTTCATGTGAAGTGCCCTTCTATTTTGCTCAGGCCTCACCTGATCAGTGAGGTACCATGAGCACCTTGCTTGTGAACTGTGTCTCAATTTCCCAACAGGATTAAGTGTCTTGTGTCTAGAATGCCTGTAATGGCTTTGATGATCCTTTCAGGACTCCTCCAGGATTATTTGCATTCACTCGTTAGACAGGTAGATGACACCTTTTGTTCTAAATTTGAATCTCATTTTTTAGAAGATAATCCGACAGGAAAAAGTTGCGAGTAATCCTAACTTTTTATGTCTTAATTCAATTCTGGGTGTGCTGGTATCTTGAGTTACTTGTTCCTGCCTGATTCATTTCCCACTTCTCGTGATTAAATTAATTGATCTTTCCCTTTGAGCATTCCACATCAGTTGGTTACTCATTGCACGGAGTCACTTATCTTGCAGGGCATCATAAATGATCAACTGGCTAAAGTTGTTACTCAGAACTGCTTGGATGATCCCGACTTTATAGTGCGGAGTATCCACGTGTACACTAACGATGCGGACACGCTCTTATTGGAGATTAAAAATTCCATGTACCGTCAATAGCCGCGTTTTGAATATTTCCATGTCTCATGTTGTTGTACTGAATTCATCTGGGACCCTTGCAGTGATCTTCCTGGTGTGGATTTCACTAAATTAGCTGGACATGCCCAAATCCTTCACATGAAAAGCTCAAGGTACTACACGGTTTACTTGGCTGCCTGTAAATAGATGTGTTTTCTCCATTTCCCCTTCATCTGATGTGAAAGTCTAAAGACAAATAAGCCTTCCATCTTCGTAGATAGTAATAGGTGCCATGCTATTTTAGTTGGAAGAACAGGGGATTATGCATTATTATTTGTTGTTATTTCATTGGATTTGGAGTAGATTTTTCATGATTCGGCATTCAAGTAGCTATGCTTGTATGTTTATCATCATAGATGTGAGGAGGATGTTGGATGGTTATGGGGAGTTGGGAGAAGTGAGGCTAACAGTTAAATGTAATGTTTATTTGGCCATGACTAATGATGTGTTTGGCAAAGCCAAGCTGCCAAAAACACTTTTGAAAGGAAAAAACCCATTGGACAGGGAAAAGTCATTTGAATGTTTAGTAAAACAAAAAGCTGCTTGTTTTAGAGTGAATAAGTGGTTTTTCCATGAACAACTTGTAAGGACGTTTTAGAGAGTTACTTTTTTCCCTTATAGTGTTTTACATAGTGAAAATAATTGAGGATTTTTTAAGCTGATGTATCGTAGCTAGTTATGCTCTTTGGCGTTCCAGGATTGGTGCTGAGCACATGAGGCTTGCATGTACTGGGCTCATTCAGGCTTCTATCGAGAAGGACAGAAGCAAGTAAGCACCCGTTTCATTTTGTGGATGAACAGGTTCTGCTTGCTCTTCATGTTTTAGATGTATGCTGTATAAGTTGAGACTTCAAAAAAAAAAAAAAAAAAGTTACATTTGATCTTGCCTATCCATTAGATGGTGAGATGTAGTTAACAAACCTGTTGGTGAAAAAAGAAGCTGAGGTAGACAAAAGAACTTTGATTGAAGGTCTGGAGAAGAGAAGATCTTTGATATGTTGCGAGAGAATATTGGGTCATAGATTGTGCTCTCCTTCTAAGAGATGAAGATCGTACGATTACCCCTTCCTAGTTAGACATTTAGACCTTGATCATAATATTGACGAGTGGGTACTGGGTACAGCTCTGGCATTCCTGAAATGAACGTCAATCGTATTGGTGATCTTTTCCATGGGCTCATAGTTCTCTCGATGCCTATGTTCCTTTTTGAGTAGCTTCCAATTCACGCAACTCGTGTTGAAACCGAATTCTTCCAGGCTTTCCCGTGCGTTGACTTGGGCCGAGACAGAATTTGACAAAACCCGGAATGCCTTGGAGTCGATCGCACAGGTACATGATGTATTATAACTTGATCATTTTCCAATTTGGTTTCACTTGGATCCTGCAAGTCTTCAACATAATAGTTCTTTTGAGTCTCTTCTTTGTGGTTTGTGTCCCTTCCCCCACCTCCTTGTTACTTAGGGATCCTCCCACAATAGAATTGCATTGATCGACTTTAGTGAATATTGTTTTAAGGTGGGATGTTCTCATATGTCGCGTGTTTGCACCATCTAATCAGTGTTTTAGTTTTCATATGTGGGGTTTGTTCAGCCTGCTTAATTTCTTGAGAACGAAGGTTATGATTCCATGAAGCCGTGGTCATATGGTATGAACACTGCCATAAAATCACTCCATATTGAATAGCTATCTTGAGCATCGGATGTTCTC
Organism: Drosera spatulata; assembly: GCA_035668315.1. Taxonomy (NCBI): domain Eukaryota; kingdom Viridiplantae; phylum Streptophyta; class Magnoliopsida; order Caryophyllales; family Droseraceae; genus Drosera; species Drosera spatulata. The sequence goes on along the minus strand of JAOVYX010017704.1, from coordinate 16,026 downwards.
GGAGACCTGGAATAGCTAATGGTATATCAGTGGCTGCTGAGCTCCCTATCTAGTTGTGGTTACAAAGTCAGTATAAAGGTTGATTCTACCACTTCATTTGAGACGGTTTTTTCGGTGTGTGTTGTCTTGTTTTGCAGATGGAGCAAAGGATCATCAGAGTCAAGAACTAGCTGAAAAAATGAACAATGTGTCCTGGTGGCTGTTTCTTTGAACGGAGTGATGAGTTCGGAATGATGTTGGTTAGTCAGCTGCAAACGAAATGCGACTGAATTCGTTCTCGGTGCACGAGACCTATGAACTATGTGATGGCTCAATTGTTTGTAGATGAACTAGTCCTGGTCACTCTGTTAACGACTGATTTCAAGACTCAATTCTTGAGTATTAATTCACTGATCTTGTCTTCAATTGTCACTATAGTCTCGTTAGCTGGTTTAAGCCATGTTTGCTTTGCTTTATGATTTATGAACGACATGGACATTATGAGGAGTTTGTTTGGACAAGGCTTCCGTTCAACTATAAACATTCTCCCGTTAAACCACGGTGGTTTCCGAGACCAATGAAGTAGAAGTGACCTTTTACATAGTAGGAAACAAATACTCCCTTCGTTCTATAAATTTTATGTCGTTTTGTTATTTTGGAGTGTTTTATAACGTTTTCATATATAGAAAATATTGTTTTCATATATCGAAAATACTGTATTGTTAGAAATTAAACTAGATAGAGAGGAATATTGTGTGATTGAGAATTAAAATTAAAGAAAAAAATGATAGATCTAAATTTACGTGTATAAAATGAATGTTATAAAATATATGAGACAGAGAAAGTACTGATTATCTTTATGTATCTTCTTATTTGCGACTAATTGATATTCTTTTTTATTATTTAATACTAGTTCTAGGTCAATTCCAAACTATAATAAAAAATTTAAATTATTCCTTCCGTTTCATTCTAATTGCAGTATTGTCTTATGTCAGTAATAAATTTATTCATGTTACGAATCGTCCGTTGGATGATCAAATATTATTTTTTATAAAATTATCATGAAATATTAATGATAGTCTAAATTATATATTATAATTTTAAAAAAATATTATAATTTTTTACATTATTAAAACGAAAAATAAATCTTTTCAAATATTTATTTAATAAATATAATAATTACGTAACGTTTTAATTTGAACAGAATAAAAGGAATATACCCTCTTCCCTTTCAGCTCATCTCTTCACCCAAAAATGCTCGCCCTCCCCTCTCCTTCGATCTCAACTCCACCACTCACTCTCAAAACCATCCCCCACAACCCCATCCCTACATTCCTCCGACGCCGTGTCCGCTGCGATGCGGAGTCGCCTTCGGCATCGGCGGCGACGGAGACCGCTTCGCAGCGGGCGACGCTGAGGAACGGGGAGGATAAATTGGACATATGCAGAGTGTTGAACGGGATGTGGCAGACAAGCGGCGGCTGGGGCAGGATCGATAGGGATGATGCGGTGGAGGCCATGCTCCGGCACTGCGACGCTGGGCTCTCCACCTTCGACATGGCCGATCACTGTATGTGTTAGTGTCCGCTTTTCTCTTGTTCCTATGCTTCGAAACCCCTAAATCCACATTGACAGATGCAACAATTTTTTAGGATCGTCTCATACATTGCAACGTAGTCTTGTTATAACCCGTCTTATGGGTCAAATGGGGGCTAGTGTGTTTTTCGGGAAATTGCCCTTCATGAGATTGTTTTTGCAAGTTTATACCTTGTGCGAGAGGCAAATTACATTTTTAGTGAGCTAGCTAGTGGTATAAGAAACACTTGTCCTCTCATTTTTAAGGTCTCAGGGATGCCATATCTTAAACTGAACTTTATGGCTTTGTGTCTTTTTTGTCACATTGATTTGAGTGGATAAGGTATCGAGGGCATTTCCGTAATTATGCGGCTGCTTTGGGGCAATTGGATAGGATCAGGAAACAATGGCTCCAAGTTCATGTTTCCTTTCATCCTTGTTCTTGCTTCCTAGCTCTGTCTTGTGCGCCCGCACAAGATGGCGCAACTTCTACAGAATTGCTGTGGAAAGTATACCATCAATTCAATTAAGGTTGAAGCTAGAAGGGCAGTTGCTGTTATACGCCCATTTTCATGTCTTGCTCTTAGCAGTGATAAAAGGATGGTCGTGGTTAAGAGTGGGAAGGAATCTATTGACATTTGTCGCGTCATCAATGGGATGTGGCAAACGAGCGGAGGGTGGGGAAGCATTGATAAGGATGATGCTGTTGATGCTATGCTTCGGCATGCTGATGCCGGACTTGCCACCTTTGATATGGCTGATATATGTATGAATTGACGGATTGACAGAAGGATGTTGCTTGTTTCGTTATGATTTTACCTGCTTCTTTGATGTTGAGATAAAAGTGGAGCTGGAAACATTTTATTGTTGTGTGCTTGCAGTTCACTTTACATGTGCTTTTAGTTCAGAGTTGAGACTGCATTGTTTACCAACATTTATATACCTTTCGGCTAGATCAAATTTTTTGTTGCCTTTCTTTTGTCAAAATTGGTTTGTTTATTTGGTTGGAGTGGGTTTAGATGGATTCCGAGTGAAAATGGATTCAAATGTGCTTCAAGATCAAGATATATGGTTCACCTATCATGTCGAAACTCCTGCAATTTCCCTTGGAGATATCAATAGATAAATGATTGTAGGCAAGCTTTGAATCTCTAAAACATGCTATTGTTGTAAGCAATTTCTCTTTTGTTTTGCTTGCAATACTTATCCTTGCTAAATTTATATTTATCCTACCTGCCCAAGTTTCATGCATGAAATTTATTCGTTGTGTTGACTCTTAATATTGCAGATGGACCTTCTGAGGATCTTTATGGTATTTTCATCAATAGAGTCCGCAGGGAGCGCCCACCAGAGGTTTTAGATCAGGTCAGAGGGTGAGTTGCAATTTTTCAAGTATGATTGAAATGTATTGTTATTGGAGCATAACTTGTCTTCTCCTGATAAGAAAGGAGAAAGAGAGATCTTCTGTTTCTACTAATAGCTAGTCAATTGTGTGAAGTTCCAGTTGAGCTTGGCAAGGAATATCCAACAATGCAAGTCATGACATTTCTTGATATGGTGTTATAATGCAGTCTGACGAAATGGGTGCCACCGCCTGTTAAGATGACAAGAAGCTTCGTTGAGAACAGCATAAATGTGTCCAGGAAAAGAATGGATGTTGCTTCCTTGGATATGCTGCAGTTTCACTGGTATTCTTATTTCTCTCTACATTTTTTATTTTTATTTTTTTACTAGGAGATACTAGCTAGGTAGCTGTTATGGAAATATTCATACCTGACATGTGAAAATAAGAATGCTTCACCAAAGAACTGATGCATGGATGTGAGGCTGTTATACCTAAGACAATAACTTGATTAGCTGTACTGTACATTTTGGAAAACATCTCAGTCAGTTGTAAAAGAAAAAGAAAATTGGAAAGTGAGATAGTTATGAGATGAACTTGACCTGGAAGAATGGAGGTTCTATTTTCTCTGGTACTACACCATTGAATAAACTCGAGCTTCCCTTCCCTTAACTTGAAAGTTGAAACAGGTGGGACTACTCTAATCCTGGGTATCTAGATGCATTGAAGCATCTTACAGATTTGAAAGATGAAGGTTTACTTTTCTCTTTCTTTTCTTATCTTTCTGCATTAATATTTAATACCTGTTTGTTGGACTGATCGAGGAAGGGACGATTTGTAGGAAAGATAAAAACTGTAGCCTTGACAAATTTTGATACTGAGAGGTTGGCAAAGATTCTTGAGAACGAGATTCCAGTTGTTAGCAATCAGGTATAGGGCTGAAAATGAGTTTGATCGTTCTCACTTCTCATGGAGTATGATCACTCTTTTATAGTTGAATTGCATTTTGACTACCATCATTTTCCTGCAGGTTCAGCATTCCATCGTTGATATGCGTCCTCAACAAAAAATGGCTGAACTTTGTCGACTTACTGGTGTTCAACTTATAACGTCAGTTTCTCTGCTTCCTATACATCCTTATGATCTTATCCCCCTTTCCTAGTATATTTTATCAATGAGTGCATAAGTTCACCTGGTCACTTCCGCCGCCATAGTCCTGAATACTTGGCTCGGGTCTCCATATTTGCTGCCTTGTTATGATTTACTATTTCCACCGCAATATTCACATTGAAGAGATAGTCAATTGCTTGCTTCTGCCCTGTCAATTTGATTTTTCATGTCTAATGTTGTTGTAATATGTGAAATTCAGGTATGGAACAGTAATGGGCGGTCTTCTGTCTGAGAAGTTCCTTGATACAAACCTAACCATTCCATTTGCTGGTCCTCCTCTGAACACTCCATCTCTTCAGAAGTACAAGAGGGTAACCTTCGTCTCACTTTATACCCTAGTTTGTAATTAGCATGGCATGGAATTCTGCCAGCAAATCTACTGCTGTTTCATTGGTGAAAACCTTTACTCTGATGTGTTTTGTGCTTTCATTTCTCTGGTTTGCATGTTTTTGGCTGCAACGGAGTGCATATGCAAAATACCTCTAGTTACTGGAAGGATTGCAATAAGCTACGTTGGATGCGATCTAAGATGAAACTTTTTCCACAGATGGTTGATGCTTGGGGAGGATGGAGTCTTTTCCAAACCTTGCTTCAAACCTTGAAGAAGGTAGCGGCGAAACACATGGTGTCGATTCCAACTGTTGCTGTCAGATACATACTTGACCAGGTACTCCTTACCGGGTGCTTTAACATACTGTACTTATTACAACAGGAATCAGTGGGCTCTGTCCTTCGTGCACTAGATAAGCCTTGTATATAAATGGACTAGTCATCACAGACCATGTTAAGGTAAACATATAGCAGGCTCCAATTGAAAGTCGTATCGGATTATTTAAATAAATAATAAGAAGCCAATATTGAAGTTCAAACTAGCTTAGCTACACCTTGGTGACTCAAATACCTGTAATAATATCCTTTCATCTGAAATCGATGCAGTCATCTCATATTCTCAGCTGGTTAAATGTGTGATTGTGCAGCCTGCAGTGGCAGGGTCTATGGTGGGCGTTAGGCTCGGCTTGGCTGAGCATATCAAGGACACAAACGCTATCTTCTCGATATCTCTCGACATGGAGGATGTTGCAAGCATCCTAGAGGTGTCCAATAAAGGCAAGGATCTCATGCGAGTGATTGGTGACTGTGGCGACGAGTACAGACGTGCATGAGAGGTTCATATGGTCCTCTTTTTGTATGTTATGTATAGTTTTTTCACATTAAGTTATTGTAAGCTCCTTGACAAGAAAAAAATGCATAGAATGTTGAAATATGTATTGTTTTGTGGTATTCAGTCGTTTGCGTGATTGTATTGTGTCGATCTCCAACCATTGAAAACTTCGGATTAATGATTGAATGTGGTTGGTTAACGAGAAAATTTCACATTTTTATTTTATTAAACCGAAATGAAACTGTTACAACTTTTAAACCTTCTAATAAAATCCAATTAATATTAAATTGAAACGAAACTGGTACAATTCTTAACCTTATTAACATTGTTTCCATGGGGTGGCAGTCAAATTTCAAACCATTTTTTGTTTCAGCGTAGATGTTATCGATGATCACAACCTATCAAAGTTAAAACCAAATGCGTTTTTTTTTTTTAGTTTTTTTTTAAATTAATAACAATGTTTGTTATGGATGTTGATTTAGTATCATGTTTACCACCATTATGTGTATTTAAAAGATACTGATGGGATAAGATTTCAACCTATGTCAGATGAAATAGGCGTGATGCGAATGACAGTTTCTCAAATGAAATTACATTCGCACCTGCATCTCTTTCTTGCAACAAATAATTTATTTCCCAATTATATGATCACGTCTTTAATATATATTGTGACACACATAGTTTACCATCTATAATCAAGAGGCATTCGTTAAGTGATAAGTCATTCCATTTTTAATAAAGAGATCAAAAACTCGACATCTCAGTGCAAGAGTTATATTGGTTATATTGATGTTCATTTCCTTTCCTTTGTATTTTACGATCTATACACCCTTATTTAACACTATTAATCATTCGTAACAGTTTTTTTATCTTTATCCTTATAATATATTGTTACAGTATCATTTTTTTATACAGGGATCCGTTTTTTACTCAATCACACAGCAGATTTTCTACATGGATTTGCACATTTTTCATGTATTGACTTTTCTATAGTGATTTTTATATATAACCACCTCAAATATTAGGTATTTATAAAAAAAAATCACCTCAAATCTTCATATTTATAAAAACATTACTCAAATTATATGATATTTTCAAAAAGACAACTCAAATCATATGATATTTTCAAAATAACTGTTATCGTTAGTAAAACCGTTATCTTGAACGATTTAGTTTTATATTTTCTCGTGCCTAATATATTGATCAACATAATTTTTTTATCCCTTTATATGAAAACATATTGTTTTCACATCATTTCTATATTTTTGTCAATTTTTTTATTTCTCAAATCTTAATTATTTTATTAAATTTATTTGATTTGATCACTTAAATCATAACGATTGTTTTTTTTAGTGTAAAGAAGAAAATATTAAACAAGAAAAAAAGAAAAAATTATAAAAAATTATTAAAGTCAATGGATTCATTAACGGTAACAGGTATTATGCAAATTTCATATGATTTGGATAGTATTTTTATAAATATAAAAATTTGAAATAATTTTTTATAAATTTTTAAATTCTGAGATGATTATATATAATTTTTTTAAATAGATTTGCTAGGTGCCAAGCTACAGCACGAAGTCCCAAACCCAACTGTGCCAAGCTAATGGGCCAAACCCAGCCCAATCAAATCCCAAATTCCATCCCTATCCCCAAACCCCTCCTTCCAAACTTCAAAGATCACACCGCATCCCAATGGCAACCAAGGAAACGAAAAATGAACGGACACGATCAAATCTCTCCCAATCGATACTGAAACCCTAGCATATATATACTCTCTTTCCACTCCCACCATTTCCTTTCCCCATTTCCATCTCTGATCTCGAATCAATCTCGCCGCCGCCGCCGCCGCCGATTTAGCAAGATCTGAAGTATTGTGACTGTTTTATTTTCATTTTTCATTCCTAATGATGTATCTTTCGAGTTGTTGACTCTGATTGTTTGGCGAATTTGTGTGTGATTGGAGCAGAAATGAAGGTGATCGCAGCGTACTTGTTGGCTGTGTTGGGAGGCAACACGTCGCCGTCTTCCGATGATATCAAGGACATTCTCGGTTCAGGTAATTTTTCGTCTTTTGTTTAGTTCAAGGGTCTTTTTGAGGTCTTTAAACGACTGTGATTGCTAGGTTAATTTTGATTGAGTTATGTGTATACATTGTTCTGAGTGTTTGAATTCGTTGATTGGCTTGACACGCTGATTAAATTTTCTCGGACATATTGATTTTGAGTTCGAAAAAATGGTTATAAAAGAAGTACTAACGGGTGCATTTATCCTATAATCTAGATTAGTTGCCGCAAGCCGCAGGTAAAAGTCATTAGCTTTAGTTTATGAGTTTTACACTAGTAGCAGATGATCAGCTCGAAGAAATTCTGTCAAAATAATTAAGAGATTGTATGTATGTGTGACGAGCTTGTGTGTCCAAACAAACTACTCTTTAGTTATTGTTGGAGATATGTATGACTTAGTCTAATGAGCCACTTACGAGTATGAGTAAATTCTTTCTGGTTCTCTGTTGTTGAAATTGGTTTTCAGTCGTGTTATAGGTGTTTATTGGTTCTTGGATTTCTTGAAAAGGCTGTAAAAGGTTGATTTTGTGCTCTTGGTGTCATAATGCTTGGTAATAGGCTTAAATTTTTAGAAAGGCTGTTATTTGACTTCTTTGAATTTGTTTCAACCCGAGTATGAAAGTCTCCATTACCACTTTGGCTAGATTAGTTGAGCTGATAGACATCTATGCCTGTTGAAAGCCGATGGCGCCTTCAGTACATCAATAACCTAGTTCGCCAAGGAGAGCTCTGTATTTTGATGGTTGCCTGTCCTCATTGATGATAAACTTAAATTCGTTCTTTCCTTGGACTGATGCTTTCTTGTTTGATGCTTTCTTTGGCTTGTAATCTTGAATGTGATGTTTGCTGATTTGTTTGATGTGGCGCTTACATAAACGTTTGGAAGTCCAGAACTATGATGGATTTTTTGTTTACCATTAGCTAATGGACTCTTTTCAAATGATATTTCCAATTTGTGCTAACAGTAAATTTGTAATGGCTTGCAGTTGGTGCTGAGGCTGACGATGACAGGATTGACTTGCTATTGTCCGAAGTGAAAGGGAAAGACATCACAGAGCTCATTGCTGCCGGAAGAGAGAAGCTGGCTTCAGTGCCTGCTGGTGGCGGTGGTGGAGTAGCTGTATCAGCTGCTCCAGCAGCTGGTGGTGGGGGCGGAGCTGCTGCTCCTGCTGACGAGCCGAAGAAAGAGGAGAAGGTTGAAGAGAAGGAAGAGTCTGATGATGTAAGAATACTTTTCCCTTCAAGCCCGTTCTTCAGGCTATTTGTGCTGTGTATTGTCGTCTCCATGGTTCATCTTATTTATCATCGGGTAGGATGTGTGCTACAGCGTCTTATGTCGCTTTGATTTCTCTTTTGCAGGACATGGGATTCAGTCTCTTCGACTAAGCAAGCAAATGTGTTGCAATGTTTCTTCTTTTTTGGCTTCAGGTTGTCATTTGAGTTGTAGTCAGTCAAGCAATATGTTTGAACTCTTGCTGCTCTGTAGGACAAAGGCCGGTTTTTCTAGCCTTCGGATTTTCGTGTTCTGTATGCTTCGTTATGGCCCACGTGGAGCCTTTAAAAGTGATTTGATATGTTCAAGTTGTTCCATTAAATGTACGTTTGTTCTGGCTTTGATATGTGTTGTCGGAGCTGCATCAGTTCTGGCTTGTGTGATGTAGTTGGCTTTTAGCCTGTTGCCTCACGAACTAGCCAAACCTGCTTCTGTTGCTGCCGTAACTGTATTCTCGCAAAGGATTTACAGTTACTAGCTTTTTTATGCCAGGAGGTAAGCTAAGTAGCTCCTTTCATTAGAAAGGGCACTGGGCGGAATCGGGTTTGGTTCCATGGTTGGGTCATCATTTATGGTGATGGATTAATTCAGTGGCTCATGTTTACGATTAGATGCGTTGCGAGCCAAAACGGCCAACTCTGATGCTAGAACTTGCTTAGAAGTGATGTACAGGTTAATCTGAGACGATGATCGTGCCACTATCTGGGAATGTAAAAGTGAACTATTGTCTGTTGGATGCACATTTTGACTTTGAACTACGGTTTTGTGGATCTCTCTGTGCCAAATTTTATCCGGAAGTGGCATTTGCCCCTGACTTTGGATGAAATCTGATTTATGTTGAATTGTACTCGTATCATTCTCGATCATATGAGTGTAGATCACTCGACGATGGATGTTGATCACTAAATGGTACTACTTCAATGTTCACCAATCCTTCGGGCGTGACGATAACGGTTTTATCGCGATTAAAACCTTCTAAATGGTCTAGCATGTCGCGGCTTTCTTCCTATGGTTGTTGCCCTGCTCGGTTTGTCTGTCGAATGTTTTTAACTTTTATGTATGGACCGGGCAAGACCTTAGTTCAAATTAGTCCAAAAACTCCAATGCGTCATAGAAAGCGAGTACCACATGGTGTGTAGCAGGAAATGTCCACATGGTTGGAACAAAACAAAGTACCCTCTCGATATTCAACTCAATGCAATAATGAGTGTCTCCTACCCTCCAATCTTGTTCATCTCCAGCACCCTTGTGTTTGAGGGACAGACAGAACAAGTCAATGATGGCGGCGTCGGACATATAGATAAGTTCATGAGGTTAGTCAGAGGAAGAGAGTATTGGTAAATTTTATCCTTTTGCATTTACAGATGAATCAAGAGTTCTGTTTATAATTTTCGAAAAGAAAAAAAAAAGAAAAAAAAAGAAGAGTTCTGTTTATGACATTTCCAAGCGATGAGTATCATGGGGATCTTTGGCTGTCATCGTAGCTGCCAACAAGCTAGCCAAAGAGCTTGATCTGATCCATCTGTCCACGTACAAGGAGCAACACGACATCACAAGTGTCACACATGCATGCATGGCCGCAAGCCAACAATCCGGATAAGCCTCAGCAGCACCCTTGAGAAGCATCATCAAAAGCTTGATCTGATCATCCATGCACCCCACCTTCAGCAGCCATGCATGCGCTCTTAATACTATAAAATCAAACCCCACATTGTGCATCTCACGGTATTAAGTCAAAGTTCTCTGAGAAAAATAATCGACCATATATGGCGTTGATCCCTAGCTTCACAAGCGGTCGTCGGACAAACATCTTTGACCCTTTCTCACTCGACATATGGGATCCATTCCAAGGCATCTTCGGCACTCTGACCCAAAGCTCCGGAGGGGGCGGGAGGGACGACGTGGCGGCGCTGGCGAACGTGAGGATAGATTGGAGGGAGACGAACGACGCCCATATCTTCAAGGCGGAGTTACCGGGCCTGAGGAAGGAGGAGGTGAAGGTGGAGCTGGTGGAGGACGGGCGGGTGCTGCAGATAAGCGGCGAGAAGACGAGGGAGAAGGAGGAGAAGGACGATAAGTGGCACCGTGTCGAGAGGACCACCGGGAGGTTCCTGAGGCGGTTTAGGCTCCCGGAGAACGCGAAGCTGGACGAGGTCAAGGCTACCATGGAGAACGGCGTGCTGACCGTCGTCGTGCCCAAGGCGGAGGAGACAAGGTCTGAGGTCAAGGCGATCGAGATCGCGGGCGACTAAGGTGATCATCATGGTAGTGGAGGGTGCTTCTACTTCTGTTGATGATGTGTAGAGTTTTATGTGTAATCTTGTTTTTAGGCTTTTGTTTTCTTTGTCAAATTTGTCTTTTATGTGTAATAGTATGTTGATAATACTGGCATGCACCAGTCTTAATAATAAGTTTGAAGGAGTGCATACGTGCATGTCTGTGTGTGTGTCATACTTTAGTTTAACCTATAGTATCATCAAAAGTTAGCTGATTAAAATAATGATGCTGTTAAAACGATTGCAAGGAATCTCCACTTCCCCTGAATAGCTCCCCCAAAGATGATAAGGGCAGCAGTTTTGGTAAGCAGAGATCTTTGCACATTCTAAATCGACGAATCATATTGCTGTAGAAAAGAACACAGGCGAGAGAGAAGGCATCATATGTACAGAGAAATTCTGTTTTGCCCATTTGGCTCAATAAACTTACTAATAGTACGCAACAGGAGTATCAGGGCAACTATCATCAGATAAAATCTCCCTAATACTAAACTTAGGAGGAACAAACGGGGGCGCGTTACACCTCAACAACGCCCAGTTCACCCCTTGGAAGAACTGATGCTGCTTGATCGGCGATGCCCCCATCGACGATCCCAGCCTCCGTTCGGGATCCTTGACAAGCAGTTGTGCAATCAAGTCCCTCGCCCCTGTTGGCACTACCGGCTCTTTAGGGAACTCTAGTGCCCGTGCCACAATGTTTGCCAATGTAAGGTCATTGTCGACCCCCTTAAACGGACTCACTCCATAAAACAACTCGAACATGAAAACCCCAAGCGTCCACCAATCTACCGCGCTCCCATGTCCCTCTCCGGACACAATCTCGGGCGCTAGGTACTCATGGGTTCCTACGAAGGACATGGATCGGACATCGACAGGCTCGGCCACAAACTCAAACTCAGGGCCGGCTTGTCGACTTGGCTTTTTCTTACGACGGCGGCTCCTAGGAGCGAAACATGCGACAGCAGGGACCATACAGTTGGGGAGGATACAGGACGATGAGGTGAACCGGGGACGATCTGGCGCATGTCCATTCAACGATCTGGGGTCTTGATGATTGGAGATAATCTGCGGTGTGGATGCAGAGTCGTTGCATTTCAACGAGAGGTCAAAATCTGTTAGCATTATGTGACCGTCCGTTCGGACTAGCACGTTTTCAGGCTTCAGGTCACGGTATACAATCCCCATCATGTGGAGATATTCCAATGCAACGATCACCTCCGATGCGTAAAATCTACACGGTAGTGGGGAAAAACCATTTAGCAAGTAAACAACAGGACAAGTAGAAACACTGCTCCATTATAGAAACAAATAACAAATGGAATCCTGTAAAAGCCATTTCGCATGCCAGAAAACATGTTAAACCGACATTTTCTGCACAGTTAAAGTACTCCCAATTTGCCTGATATTGAATCCATCAAGATTCCTCAGAAAACGACTTTAGTGAATCCCACAACAAACGATATGTGGGGAACTATTCAAACCGCTCGATTCCACACGAAAGAGTACATGAATATATCAGATCAAAAGGTATATGCATCATTACTCCTCAAGTCCAACAAGAAGGAAACAAAGCTTTAGCATCAAAAGCACTAATCATGATTAAACTTTAGCGCATTGGTTTATTAGTATAATTGTATCTATCTGCATGGAGCTATCCACCTCTTCAAATCTGAGATCAATGTTTGAAGAAAATTGTGTTTAAAACTAAAGTGCTTTATGCCAAATACAAATGTAAGCTAGACATGGTCTTCAGCCCCACCAAGCTAATCAACCACCGAAGTTAGAATGATAGGATGATTCCTATCCATATGTATGTGCAACATGAAGCAAGATGCCCATGTATCAGATAAATTAATGGATCGAGTAATATACAGATTCAGCCTAAGACAATGATCTAAACCCATCGAGATCCTATATCTGATCATAAGTTCATAACCGATACAATATTGAACCAGTTCGAATATCACCGAGATGTTGGATGAACACTGAAGATAAAGCTTGGCAATGGAAAAAAGGGCCAGCCTAGACGGTCATGATGGGGAGGTAGGCAGTGAATTGATTGAGGCAATCAATGGAGAGAACCCAAAACTTTTTTGCCTTTTGGCAAATAGTGGCTGGGATCTGCTGGCAAGCGCATACGTCCATAAAATGAAGTCTTCAAAGGTGCCCTTTTTTTCACTGAAAAGTCCTCTTCACTAACTTTAACTAATCCTCATGGATTGCTCTCTAATGAATCCTACTTTCACAGCAAGTATATAAACCTACATTAACAGTTTCATCATCTTAGCCCCTAAAACACGGCCCACAGTATATAGTTGAAGGCATAAATCCTACGAGAAGATATGTTATGAAACTTAAACACACACTTTAGCATATCGTGTACTGTAATCCACTGGATGACATTGTCAAACATCCCTATAAAAAAAAAAAAAAAAACAAGCAGGTCAAGAAAACAGAACAAGAACAAGAAATAGGAGGAATACAAAAATGGAAGCAAGATCAAGAGTGGCCATTAAGTATTGTGGCAACTACTAGGAGTTGTAAAAAGCATTACTGTTACAAGTACCAATAGATCCGCGAAATAACATTATGATATTCCATGTATCCCGGCGAAGCTGCTTAAAGTGCGCTGGATGAGTAAACGTGAGCATATGACAAAAGTATACTTTTATCAAAGAGCCACACTGGGGGTGGGGAAATACACACCAGCCAATATGGCTCACCCTATTGTACTGTAAATTAATTGCAGATGACTTTTGAAAGTTCAAATACTTCATACAAGGATTATATGAAGATAACTCGGAAGGCTTGCTTGGAACTACGACGATTTTAAAGATTTGTCTCAAGTTTATATCATTCGTGTTCATAACAATGTTTAAAAAAATCCATGAGAGATAAAATTGCAAGAGCAATAGTTAGAAGAACAGCAGAAAACAAGCAAGCATAAGCGGGATTTTGAAAAAGAGTTGCTAGGGTCAAATTATTAGTGGCGGATCCTAGAGCTGAAGTATCCATCACACGATCTAAGGTAGGGTCCTACAATATTTGAGATGTGATCTAGAGATCACATGGTTTTTTAATGCGCCCCAGCTCCTGTACTAAACTTAGCTGTAGCTTAGTAGCTGTGTCCATATTAATTAAGCACAAGGAGACACTCATCACTCATGTAGTAAATTCTAGTGCTGGCATAAGGTTCTTCTCCGTCTGATGAGAACTTTGACCCTCTTTTTGTTGTTCGATATCTGAGTACTGTGAATAACGAAGAGGAAATTTTCCAAACAGAAGTGGAAATACTGTGGATTTATAATGGGAGTCTGACCATAAGGATTCCCAAATAGTAGTAACTTTCTGCAACTTATCAAGAATGATACTAACATAGCTATTCCCTACAGGGGCATACAAGTTACAACCACGGGAGAACCATATTATTCATTGCACACAGTAATAGAATTTAAGAACCTTATACTATTATGACCAAATAATCCCTATATCAAGCTATCCTGCATTAACACAACTTAGAATGCTAACTTCTATTTCAGAGATACCGTGAAATTGTATCCGATGGACCCTTTTTGAAAATATCTCATGTAATAACCTATGAAATCTATGAATAAGTACACTTCATACTTGTAGAAAGATAACCCCAAGAAGTTACATTGAAGTGAAACAGAAATGCACTTTGCATTGCATTCGTTATAGTGACAGCGAAGGAGGTGGGGAAGACTATAAAACACGGTGGAGTATGTATACCCATCACAAGTGAAATGCATGGACACACCCAAAAATTCAGTCCCATGGTGGACACCTACCCTTGTATTCATCCCCACATCGGCATCATAATCATGATCATCAACAGTACTTTCCAATTGAAACATTAAAAAAGAAAAAGAAAAAAAGACCTATACATCCCCAGCACTGCATACCCACATTCACCACCCCACTACCCACCAAAAAACCACCCCATCACCCCTGCCCGCATCTTCATAGTCCCGTTCTGTTATGCGTAAATTATCTAGGGTCACCTGTCTGTCGGTCAATGTTTAAAACAGTTTTCTGTCGCATAAAAGGAGGATGTTCATTACTAAACCCCAAATGACGATAATCTTAACATATCACTTTGACAAGACATGCAATTCTTAAATGAAACTCCTTTCATTTCATAAACTTTACAACATTTTGATTTTTTTTTATGCGTGTTGATATCAAGTTTGACGTGCGTTCTGCGATGATCAAACACGACTTACGTTGATATGTATAAAATAATACAAAATATGTACATATTGTAAAACTTATCTTATAAAAAAAATATTCATTTGTATTTTTGACTTAACTAGTCAATACATTATTTCCATCACATTACATTAGCAGACACTTGAAATGAATGCAAGGCAGCTTGATTTCAATTGGTATTTTTGACTTGTTTCAATTATATTTGCGATATCCGAATAACAAACTCCGGCAATAGTTTCGGACAAAATACTACTCCGTCCATTTGAATTTATCCGTTTCAATTTATCCGTGGTTTGAGGAATTAGAATGAAATTTCAAAATATTTATCGTTTGAGATAATTTAGATAAAAAATAATTTTTTTATCAATTTTATCCATATATTTATTATTTTTTATACTTTGATTTATTTAATATAATTTTTAGATAATTTATCATTATTAAAAAAAATTCTTAAATCATTAAGATATATAATTAAATTTTTTTAATATATGCGTTTTGATCGATATCATATTTGAAACACAGGGAGTAACAAGTTCAAAATTATTGGAAAAGAAACAAGAAAAAAGGGAAACAGAGCATTTAAGGAAAAATAGCGAAGAATTCAAAATTTCATAGAGCAACTCACAGTGACAGTTAGACCGAAATGAATTCAATCAAGCACACTCACACACAGATAAAACAGAGAGCAAACAACGAAAGAGACAGTCACGTGACAAGAACAGTCCCTCACCTGACAGCGGCTTCATCGAACCTCTTCGCCACCTGCCTCTGCCTCAACACATGCAGATCACCACCAGGACAAAACTCGGTCAACAAACACGACCACTTCTCGCACTCCACCGCCGCATACAAGCACGGCAAGAACGGATGCTCCACTGCCTCCAGTATCTCCCTCTCCGTCCTCGCCCTCGCCTCCTTGTTCCTCGCCGATATCTCCTTCCTATCCATCACCTT